>QGOH01008731.1:9492-32622 GCA_003313155.1 Boletus sp. MG95
TCTTTCTTCCCACCAGCTCACCCTCTCCCCTCAGCATCGATTTCAACACCAACGGATGGACCCTTCCCGCCCCCCAGGCAGATCTGCCCATGACTCCCCCTCCCGCCAGGTACATGGCCCTCAGTGGTGATGATTTCTCCTCTAGCTAGTCCGTCACCCACTCCTTTCCCTCTCGTTCCCTCTCACCTCCCCTTGCAGTCGCCATGCCCATCTTCTTCTCGGTGGAAAAGATAGCAATGGTCAGCCATTGTCCGACGTATGGGTTCGTCCCCGCTCTTGCCTTTCCGCTTGTCCACTCACGCCACTTTCAGGAGTACGACTATGTCAACCAATTCTGGTCTCAGGTCAACGTCTCCCCCGGTGCACCTCTACCCCGATGGAGCGCATCGGGTGGCCGAGACTATCGCACCGCCGCCGACATCGCTTCTACAAACACCACTTTCTACATGTCCGGTGGTACAGATGGTTATTCAATGTTCCCCCTCAACGAGGTTTGGCAGTTCGAAATCACCGGTACTCTCTCCTCCAATCTCGCAAACAACACTTTCGGCAGTTGGTCCAGTCAAACTGTCGGCAACATACCTGGTTCCAGCGTCAACCAAGCTTCCACTGTCCTGGGAACCTCCATCGTCTCCGTCAGCGGATGCAATACCACGGCCGACTCCAGCTACACTTGTGCCGAATCCGATTCCTATGTTGTCAACGCAGGTCTTTCTCCTTCTGAAGTGGCCCCCCCTTCCTGTCCTGCCCCTCGATACGGCGGCGCATTGGTCTTCAATCCTTCTGCAGCCTCCTCCTCCTTTGCTTCGCAGGTTTTCCTCATCCTCGGCACTTTAAATTCCTCCTACTGGGACGACCAAGGCGGGCTCCAACGTGGTGAAGTTGCAGTCTTGGACACCAGTACTGGAGATTGGAGCAGAGTCCTTCCAGCAGGTGACCCAGGTACATCCGGCATACCCACTTTCCCCACCCCTCGCGAAGGTGCAGTCGCTTATTCGTTCAATGAAGCACTTGTCGGTACCAACCGACAAGGCGCCGCAGATACTATCGTTTTTGGCGGTCAAGATGAGAATGGCACATATCTTGATGAAGTCTGGATCCTTAGAGCCTACAACGGTATCATCACCGCCTCTAACTCTTCCTGGGGGGGACCCACTGGGCAACTGGGCACCGGCCTCAGTGCTAATGGCGCAGGGGTCACCGTTCAATACATGACCCAGTGCGCATCTCAGCTCATACCGACGACGACGACGACGACGACGTCCGCACGCATTCCGACGGCCACCTCCACGGTCTCCACCACCTCCACCACTAACTCGTTTGAACCGTACGATGTTTCCTTCGCACACAAGCTTGCCGCCCCCCTCTCCATCGCCCTTCTCCTTCCCGCGATCCTCCTTGCGCGATTAGCACTTCCGCCAGCAAAGATCACGCCCCCAATCGACAGTAAATCCCCCCTTGTCTACTCAGCGTCAGTGATTGCTATCTCGGCATACGGATTGGGACTCGCAGGCCTTGTTACATCCTTCACGTCCATCCGATCCACAGTGGTCGCGACAAAACGTAGTGCTTCAAGTCCCATTCTGCAAACTGGACACGGCATAGCGGGACTAATATTAGTCGTTGCACTATATCTTGTCGTACCTTTCCTCTATCTACTGTCATTCTTTCGATCAGCACGACGTCGCCGTCAAAAGGAAGTCGTCGATCGTTCCGAGGCCGTTGCATCTCGCGCCAATTCGGTGGATATAGCAGAAAAGCTAGCATCCAGTTCTGCTCCACAGCAGACACAGTACCCACCTTCACCTCCTGCCTCACCACGAGCGCGTTTACATTCATGGGGTGGCTCTAGTTTTTGGCTTGGTCGCCGGAGCCGCGAAGGAAGGATCTCAACCGACAGCGAATCAATGCATTCCGCTGCACCCCAGCGAGCCTTCGAGGTAGTTAACCGCCCTGCACGCATCCGTAGGGCCAGTAACAATGGCTTTGCATATCCAAATATCGAGATTTATCAGCGTGTGCCAGTGGTGCCTCGAAGTTTAGGCGATGTCGATTGGCTCGATCGGCGACGCAGTCTAAATGCAGTGGTATGCATGATTTTTCATGTCGCTTGAGGATCTGACGATGCTGACTTCATATTGTTTTTCCTGTCCCTGCCTTCCTTTCATCGCGATATCCGCACGAACGATGGTCATCAAATTAACAGAACGAGCTTGATTACGTGGTCAACCACGGAAGAACGCAGGGGCTTTCGAATGGCTCGACTCCTAATACAGCAGACATGCTTAGTACTCGCGCATTGATGCCAGCCCCTCCGTTTCCCCGTACCACGTACGAGCTCCCACCGCCTTTCGAGCTCTCGCTCCGCATTTTCTTTCACATGCTTGTTTTTGCACTTTGCGTCCTATCTCTCGTTGCTCTCTGGTATCGTGCCCCTATGTCCTTGTTTGCTGTATTCCTCCTCTGGACCGTCATTTTTTACATATCACTCTTTGCGCTCGCTTGGCATGGACGTCCGGGTAAATCGCTTCTGACTACTTTGGCTGCGCGCGCTCGTGCCCCACTCCCCCAGCCCGCTGCTTCCCCCGGTACACCAACCTCCCGCCCGCTCTCCATGACAGGCACGGATCAATATCCTTTCCCGACCGACATTCGTGGACCATACCTGCACCAACCCCCGTACCGCGCGACTGGCCATGACGACGTCTCCACAAGCCAGAGCCCTCGTTCTGTCGAGACAGATGACGATGACGATGATATCGACGAAGACACTAGACAACGACGGATAGAGGAAGAAATGGGAAGACGAGAGGTTTCGATTGTCACAGTCCCGAAACGCAGATTGTGGATTACGAACCCCTCATGATCATCCCATTTCTTCTTCGCCTCTCCTTGTTCCTTACGCTCATACGTGCTCAATACTGACTACAATCATGATAAGCCCGAGATTGAATCTTTCACGTTCCCTCCCTTCTTTTATCAGTGTTTTGCTCTCGTTTACAAGCTCTTCCACCCCCGAGTCCACGTCTTCCCTCTTTGGTTTCCACCCTGCATCGTATTATAGCCCTTGCAACGAGTTGATAATCACCTTCATTCATGGATCCATGTCGCATTGTTTCATGGTATATTTCGAGTAGATCTACCTGGACACTTTATCTCGAGTAGTACCGATGTATTTCTGTATGCAAAGGACATAAAAGCAGTGACTTATTTCTAATGCCTTATTCTTGAGATGAGTCATGTTAGAAGGGGTGTGAGTACTGAAATGAAGGAATAGCAAGCAGGAAGGAACTGAAAGAGGGGCAGGGGGATGACATGTACAAATAGTTCAAAGGCACCAGAGTCCAGTTTCCCAAAACATCCAAAAGTGACCAATAAGCTACAAAGTCTATTGTGCGCCCTCGACAGCGACATCGTGACGCCATCTATCCACGCGCCCATACTTGGCGGCATCATGCGCTGGGGGAGGAGAGGGAGGCATAGGTATGCCTATGAGAGGGGGGACACCCATGCCCACATTCATGGGCGTTCCAAAAAAACCAGAGCCCAACATCGCAGCGTTACCAAAGTAGAAGCTGTTGTGCATCTGTGCTTGCATCATCATTTGCTGCTGCTGCTGCTGCTGCTGTTGTTGTTGTTGCAACTGGGCAAGCATCTGGTACTGTGTCTTGCGCTGTTGCTCGGGGTGGAATGCAAGTGGCTTGTTGTCGTCTTCATCCCCGCCCATGAATGGAAGAGAGGCATGTGAAGCCATGGCGGGAAGACGGGAGGCACGGAGACCAAGGGGCTGCTCGTCGTCGTCGTCATCATTTGCCGGTGGGCGTCCGCCAGAGATCTCGTCGAAGTTAAAATTCGGTAGGGACAGCCTGGACTGACTAAATGGGATCTTCGATTCACTAAGCACTGCTGCGAGAGGTTTGTCTTCGTCTTCGTCCTCGTCCACGAGCATTGGTGGCAACTGCGTCGCCCGCTTGGCAATCCGCTGGACGGCCGCAGTCAAGGGAAGATCCTCCTCACTATCTTCATCCTCACCCCCATTCGGCAGTGGCTCTGTTCGCGGAGCGGTGGACCTGACGTAGCGAGGTCCATTACCAGTCGTGCGTCTTGGCCCTTCATCTTCATCAGACGATTCCGCTACCCAGTTATCAGTCACTCTGTCGGTGAAGCGGCCAAGGGACTGTCCCAAAGGAACGTCGTCGTCGTCGTCATCGCCATCGTCGCTTTCGCTTTCGCTTGGCTCATCATCGGCTGCTGCTGGTACACGCTTGAGAATAGGCTTCTGAATTGCCGGAAGCATAGGAGGTTCGGATGACATGCGAGACTCTGAAACATCCTGAGCACTCGCGCCGGGTTGTGGCGGCATTGATTCTGCTTCTTGCAACTTTGATTTGGCCTTTTTCTTCTTCCGCTGACGTCGCCCTGCGTCCTCTTGCTCGCGTTTTTTACGCTGCTGGACCTCAACTCGTTCCTGAGCTTCGATCTCCTTCAGCTTCTGCAACTCACGATCCCACAACGTGTCGACGCCAAAGACGGAGCGGCTTTGGGGCAGATCCCCGGTAGACGCCGAAGCTCCGATGATAGGTTGTCTCTGGCCGTTTGCGTCGAGTGGTCTGGCAGTGGAGCTTCGTCTCACGAATGCTGAGGCTCTGTTATCGGGGTTCTGCAAATTCGGTGGGGGGCCAAGCGAATCTGGATCGATCAGGGTGCTTGACCGTCTGATCTGGCCGCGGACCATCATTGAAGGTCGGTTATCACCCTGGAATGTGCTATGATAAACAGACACAATCAGCTTCCGAAAACTGCCATTGACGATATCAGGCATACCGAGCCTTCTGTTTCATCTCCAGTTTGCGGTGTTCGAGATTATCGATTAAACTTCGACCATACAATTTACCGGCAGGTCGTCTGACCTCCAATTCCGTTGTTGTCGGCTCAGAGGGCAAGGGAACAGAGGAAGCCACCGGTGACTCTTCCTCCTGCGCCTCGAAGTGAGCTTGTTCTCCATCTTTCAGTGCACGAGGGAAATGGCGATCGATATCCGAGTATGCAATATCCCTCTGCCCACCGACGACCAGCGTGTTTCGGAAGGCAAGCTGGGATAACGAAAGGCTAGAACGAGGATTCGGGGTAAAAGAGTTGGAAGCAACAGGTACAGGCAGGCGGGAGGATCGGGCATCGGAGGGAAGAGGAGGACCATCGGTAGATGCTTCCAAACCACTATGCGGTCTTATCGTGGACTGAGGTGGTTGAGCAACAGTGGTCTGTAAGGGGCTTGGCATGACAAGAACTTTCGGCCGGAGTAATTCTAACGTAGAGAGGGGTCGATCACGTCGTGACTCGGCGTCAACATCGTTTTCAATGAGCATACGTGTCCCCATGGAGTTGACGGACAAGGTCCGACCATGCACCTTGGGATCAAAGCGCGAGGAACGAGAGGGAGAAGGAGGACGGACGGAGAAAACGCTGTCTTCTGCGAGCATGTTCTTGGAAGCCATGGTGCCCATCGATCCGACCGACATGGACCGACTTCGATGTGCCTTCGGGTCAAAGCGAGAAGCGCGATCTGGAGAGGGAGGTTGAACGGCGAATGGATTGGCATTCTCGTCGTTAGGGACATCGTTTAGCAAAGCCTTTGAACCCAAGCTTGCATTGGATTGCGTGCGCGCGTGAGCGGTCTGCAAATCTAAGCGCGATGAACGGGATCCTGGCCTTAGAATCTCCTCTGGACCCGGAGAGGACCGCCCCGACACGGAGACAGAGGGAAAAGGGACAGAATGAAGAGGTGGTTGAACAGGGAGGGTCTCGATGAGTACATGAGTGGAAGCACGACGGCGTTGAAGTGGTGGCTGTAGCGACTGAAGCTGGTCAAGGTTTGCCGAGGACCGCACACGCCCAAGACTGTCGGGGCCACTCGCAGCGTCCAAAAAAGCACCACCTGCGCCGAAATCATTCAGGGTCCCAACGCTCATGGCCCGCACGTTTCTACCGTGGGAAGCATCACCGGCGACACTGTGGGTAGTACGCACTGGGGCATCGACGTGTGGATTGGGAAGGATCTCTGATTTCGCCCTCCCTTTACCCTTCCCTTTTGCCTTGTTCTTTTCCATGAAAGCGTCAAGTCCCCATGAGGTAAGGTCAACCTCTACACCATCCTCGTGAGCCGACTCATCCTCATCGTCGGCATTTCCGAAAGGGTTGCGGAGGGCGTCTATTGAGGCCCTTGATTTTCTATTCGGTGGATCGCTTCCGACCTCGCTTGGGACTTGAACACCAAGATAATCGATGCTCCTGCGGGACTTGTTCAAGGGGTCATGGCGACGGAGGTGGGCGAAGATGGCGCTCTCATGAGCAGAGCGGTGGGGTGCGTCGGGATTGTCTGGATCGTTGTCGTATTCTGGATGTATGATGGCGGAATTTCTTCGACTGCGGAGCTTGAGAGAAATCTGGAGACTCACCAAGCAGGGCTGCGGCGAGCTGCAGACGAGAGAACGCAGCGGGCTTGGTTGGTGGCATGAACTGTGCAAGTGATGGGTTGAGTTAGAGCTGCTTGGCGGAGCGGTGACTATTAGTAGTACTAGCTCCCAATCACTCGCTCAGCCGCGATTTCAACTCGAACCATTCAAGAAAGAATGCCATACTACTGTAGTACATCACAGTTCGTCGTGCGCAACAACTACGTTCCCCTCCTCGTCAATCTCCTCCACCTCCAGCTGGAATCCTTCGTCGTTTGTGAATGCATCCCATGTCTTCGCGTCTTCTTCATACTTCAAAACCTCCTCGGGAAGCGACGGATCAACAGGTGGCGCAGGCTTCACAGTACTGTCTGTTGGCGCAGTCTCCGACACACCCAATGACCGTCTCAAGACGCGATCTACCCGAGTCAGGAACCTGAAGCACCGTTTTGTCAGTCAACAACTAGTATGCGCTCGGCCGAAAACTTACAGGTTGGAGTCCGCTACGTCAAAGCCAGAGCGGACTAGTGCTCCGTCGATGAGAACCGCGGCAACCTCTTCAAGTTCGGCCCCAAGCTCCTCATCCCTCACTCCACCATCTATCTCCAGCTGTTCGACCCGGTGGAGCAATCCCTCAATCAGAGGTGACCGAGGGTTAATCTCGAGTACTTTCTGTTTTTTCATCATCTCTTGCATCGCATCGTTCTTGGTGCCTCTGTTCGTGGCGCTCATCAGCTTTTGAACATTGGCCGTGAAGCCAAAGCTGTCCGCTACGATGGCGCACGGGCTCGTTACAAGCCTATCAGAGATAACAACTGTGTCTCGCGGTCAGCTCGGGTAGGTCTTTCAATGCGAGCACAAAAATTTCTTACCGTCCCTCGCATTCTCACCAACCTGGAGCTTCAGCCAGCTAAGCAAAGGCGTAAACTTCTCCGTCAGAGTTGCCATATGTTCCACTTCTTCCTCGGAATCTGTAGCGAATCTCACTCATTGCTGAAGTGTACATCAAAGTCAATGCTTACCATCCCCAAACTTGAGACCAGCTTTCGCGACATCTTGGAATTGAATGCCCCTGTGAACATTCAATGTCTAGTCCGCATAGATGTATAGCACAACTCACTTCCAGCTCTGCAGACTATGTATCAAGATCTCGTCTAAGGGCTCATTCAACAGAAAGACCTCATAGCCCCTCGCATGCAGCTTCTCCACAAAAACACTGCCTGCAAGATGCTCGGCAGATTTACCCATGTCAGCAAGATAAAAGATCTGGTTCTGGCCTTGTTTTTTATTGCCGACATACTTCAGGGGTTTGGCTGGATCAGTCCTGCAGTCTTCACCTTTCACCGTAATGCACGTACATCATCGAAGGAAGTATCATTCCTCTGGTTGGTTGTGTAACGCGTCAGAGCCGCGATTTTCTCGCGGCTCTTGCTGTCATCCGCTGCGCCAAGCTTAAGAACGGTGTTGTATACTCTGGTGATCTCGTGGAATTTCTCTTGTTCTTCCTCGGCAATCTTTCCAAAGAGCTGAAGGAGGCGGCGAATAATGAGGTTCTTGATCTGTTTGAGGAATGAACTGGATTGCAATGTCTCGCGAGATACGTTGAGAGGGAGATCCTCAGCTAAACACGAATCGACGCATTCAGTCCCACTGTCCGTGGATTAGGCAGGGTGCGTACCGTCAATTATAACCTTAACCCAGCTGGCCCACTTGGGTAGAGCATATTCACCAAGATCGGAAGTGATGAATACGTGCTTCACGAACAGTTTGACGTCATTGGCGGATGCATCAAGTGGTTGGTTGAAGAAATCATTAGATCTATAGTGTATCAGCGATCAAGTTTCTGTGCTCAGGCTCGCGACTCACAAACGAGAAGGAATATAAATGAGTGCGCGGAAAGGGACACCATCCCCTGAATCCCCAGCGAAGTGAGTCCAGGTTAGAGGCTTTTGAAAGTCCTTAAACGTGGCTTGGTACAACAACCCATACTCCTCATCCGTGACAGTTTTGGGATCCCTGATATTCGTTAACTTAATCTCGAGTCCCTTTCACTCAGAATGACAGGGACTTACCGCATCCAAAGAGGTGGCTGAGAGTTCATGTGCTCCCACGAGCCGACCATAACCTTCTTTGTTTTGGGTGCAACAGACTCGGACTGTTTCTCTTCCTCGACCACAGCTTCCTCTCTATCATCACTTGTCTCGGGATGATCCTGTGGTGTTCCTTCTTCTACAGGAACTTCTTGCTCAACCTCGTTCCAAATATAGATGGGAAAAGAGGTAGAGAAGACCGAATGCTGATTACTTTCACAAATTTCAGTGTGGTGAGGCTCATTGCGGTCGCAAGGAATACATACATGAGCTTCATCAGATTTGAGGTAGCCAAATAATGTTTCGCGTCAGTCTTCAGTTCGAGAATAATTTCTGTGCCGTGTCCGAGGGTATTTCCGCGGGGGTCCGGATATACTTCAAAATTGCCTTCATGGGCAGAGGAGCTAAAGATACTCTGCGAGGGGTTGGGATGCTTGGAGGACTTTGGCGGAATGGAAGCGACCGTGACTTTATCTGCGACGAGGAAACTAGAGGCGGTGATTAAGTCACTTGGTCGTGGAACGTCACATCAGAATAAAGTGTAGAATGGTAGGCACCTGCTGTAGAATCCGACACCGAAGGCACCGATCAGGTTACCAGAGCTGGTGGTATCCATGCTGTCCGTTTTTGCGAGGAACTCGGAAGTCCCTGATTTCGCAAGTGTTCCCTGAGTACAGCGTGAGTCTATTGACCGTCAACATCACCCTATCAGCGTACCAGGTTGCTTGTCAGTTCGTCCGCACTCATTCCAATGCCACTATCTAGGTCTATTAGTTTCACCCACAACACGACTAGAAGAACGCATACCAGTGATGATAATGCGACCACCGGTACCATCTTCATTCTTCACAGTTTGGATGGTCACGTTCAATGGGGAAACACCGTCATAGAGGTCTTTCTCCGTAAGAGCGGTCAGACGGAATTTCTCAAGAGCATCATTGGCATTGGAAATTAGTTCTCGGAGGAAAACATCTCTGAGATTACTGGATCAGACCCAACAGGCAAGGAAGAAAACACCATGCGATACCTATTTGAGTAAAGACTGAAGAGCGCATGAGACTTCAACACAGGACGAGGGCAAAGGGATGCTCACCTGTTGATGACTATCTTGCGAAGACGCGCTACATCGCTCTGCGCATGGATTAGGAATGGGCACAAAGAGCCTTGCGAGACACCCACCTGGTATTCGTGCTTGACCCTTGGGGTATCGGTGGCATCCTGAGCTAGTGTATGATAAGTGAGGACGGAGAGCGCCAGAACCAACGAGCGGAGCAGACGCATCGTTGAGACACGAGAACAAGACTGGGAGCGAGGACACGTATGCAGCACGAAATGCGATTAAACTTATACCAAGTCTGATCCTAAGTAAGTTTACTGACGTGTCACAAGTCATGTGACTGACTTTCCTTGTCACGTGCTAGACGCGTCCTCCTATACTAACATTGGCACATGACCTGTGCACACAATCAAGGTATCGATACCCGTCTGACAAGTTTCGATACAATTATCATCACCGCGCGAATCAATGTGTTACACATGGCATGCTATTCTCTGCGGAGGACAAGCCTCAACAACGTGGTGGGTCAAGGTCAAACATGAACAGATAGTTTTGGCGCAGACAGTTTGGCCAAGTAGTCCTGTAGTATAAATCGTGGGCGATGATGAGTGAGGAATACAGAATAAGTGTAGGAGCTAACGCACTCGGATCCACTTCTCCCGCTGGTCTGGGACATGGTCAAACATGATATACCTCTTGTCGTTCTGGAGACCATTAACCCGTAAGATCTAGGCGATTCCGGATCCCACTGAGACTCTTACCTTTAGCACTTTTACGATGTCCTCTAAGTCAACACTTTTCGCCAGAGCCTTCATGTCAACCTTCCCACCGAAACCTTCTCCCTCGTCTTCCCCCAAGTCCTCGGCAGCTACCCCCCCGTTGACGCCCTCACCATCCATCTTTCCAAGCCTCCCCCAGAATTCCACGAACGCGTTTCCGGTCAACATCTCATCGAATGCTTTCCTTGCATCAGAATTTCTCTCCCTTTGCCATTTATCAAACACCCTCTCCAGTTCCCGAGACTCAAGCCCCAGCTTGGTGGCTGGTAATGATTTCTCGATTGATTCAAGGGGTAAATGGGAAAAGGAGGCTGCCAGAGAGGGTGTGTGCGCAGTGAATAATGCGTGGAGACTATTCAGATGCTTCGAGTAAAGCTGTTGTATATGGGAATGGAACAAGTGTAACTGTTGATCTCTCGGTAAGGGTGAATTTATGAATCGAGGATCCGTTTTTAGTTGTGGAAGAACGGCATCCCAAGAGAGCTGAGTGGACAGTCAAAGTCTGTTCACGAACACATTGATAGCGTACCTGGGGATCTCGAATAGCATCCGTCAAAAGCGTACTGGAATAAGAGAAACAAGTTGTTGAGTGCCACACACCTAATAGTTTCAGGAAAGAGAACCCTGGCGTGGCTCACCGGAACGCCCTGTCGCCTTCTTCCTTGGTCAATCCAAACCTGGACCTTCCAATCTCTGCTTCCGTGCGATCACGTTGAGCCCTCACTCGTTCTTCGCGCTCTTTCAAAGCGCGCTCCTTCTTCTCTTGACGTTTACGACCCGCCTCTGTTTCATCTACTGGCGCACTGGACTGCGGTTTGTCGGCTTTGTCTTGATGATTATTACTATCGGACGACCCACAGGCTTTCAGGAATGTGTTGAAGAGTTCTTCTCGGAGTGTGGACGAGCCAACAGCATCATACCGTGGATCATCGGATAATTTCCGTTTGGTCTTTGGAAGGATGTCAGCACATGAGAAATAGTAAAGGGAAAAGGGAACAGGACTGACGTCTTTCCAAACCGAGTCTGACTTCACTGTGCCACATTCCCGGAGCAGGGCAAAGAAATCTGCTTCCGCCTTCTCAGCAGCAGCGCGCTTTTCTAGTCAACGATAAGTTCCCGTTGTTGCACAAGCCAGAAAAGACATACTCTCTCCAAGTTCTTTCAAGTAATCCTTGAAGTGTTTTTCTCGTTCACGATCATCTCTGCCCCAGCCATAGAAACGCCGGTCTTTCTTCCATATTCGACGAAAATCGATCCATACAGTGCGCGTACTCTTTACCTCCTCGTGGAGCAAGGAGTCGAATTCTTCTTTGGGATTCGCTCGTAATTTCTTGACACTTTCTTGTCGCAGCTCACGAGCACGATCTCGGCAGTATTCATCAAAAGCCTCCCGGCGTGCTGAGACAGAAGGGAGAAGCACGTATCGAGGGTCGGAGATAAAAAGCGGCAAAGAGGTATCCCAAGGGTACAAGGGGTTGATGTCCTTCTCTCGCAACAGCGTCTGCGATAGCTTTAAGTGTCAGGATAATTGATTGATGCAGACCGAATACCTTGAAAAGTGCCTTTGCTTCATCAAGAGAAAGGTCGACATGATCGGGCATGCTGAGTGGTTGCTTTTTCTGAGCTCTCTTAGCCTCTGCTTCTTCTGCCTCTTTTACTCTCTTCGCTTCTTCTTCCCGTCTCCTCTCGTCTTCTTCTGCCTCTGCAGCGAGCTGGGCCGCGGCTTCCTTCTGCCAATCCTCCTCGCTTTCGCCCTCGCTCTCATTCTCCCCGTCCTCTTCTTCCTCGTCCTCACTTTGATCCTTCTCGACCTTGGCCTCTTCTCGACCGTCTTCCTCCACGCGTGCCTTCTTGGTAATGACGACCTCATCCAATAGTTCGAGTTCACCGCGCTTTCTCCGTTTCACAAGCTTCTGCACCTCAGCCTTGATCCTGTCCACTTCCTCCTCCTCCTGCCTCTCCCGTTCGATCTTCGTCGTCTCTTCCCCTTTCTGCTGTTGCTCAAGTGTTGCCTGCTCCGCCTCGCGAGCTTCCGCGCGCTCGAGCTCCAGGAGAGCTTCCTTGATCTCTTCCGGGGCTACCCAAACACTTTCTTTCCTTCCCTTGTGTGTGAAGAATGTATTCCCTTCGGTGGTCGTCACCCGGAGCCATTCGGTGCCCGGAATCGGCTTCTTGACGAGGGGCTTTTCTTTCTTCTTCTTGGGCGGTTGAGCGGTAGGAGGGTGTACGGCGGGGAACGCAGGAAGAGGTCGAACATAGGTTGATTGTTGACTCGCAGCATGATAGTAGTAGGGCTGGCCACCCGGTCCTGTGCAGGGTGAACAACGCTTGAGCTTGCAAGGCACTCTATTCCGAATCTCATTGTACGTTACCGACGTGCTCTGTCCAACCGGGCGGTAGTGGAGGGGGACCGAAAGCGGACATGGGGACCTGGGCTTCTGCAACAATGCGTGTACTAGTAACAGGAAACAGTATATAATTGGCTGACTACGCTGCAAAATACAGCCTAGGTACAAACAAAGGTTATTACGTCGATGGCTCGTCGTATTGAAAGCAAGATTTGATGCCACACAGCTGCTAATCAACGCGTAACTAGCAAGTCCATGAAATTCGTGAGGGCTGGGAAAATACATCATAAGTCGTGAGGATATATGCAAAAAAAAATACAAAATATGGTTGGTTAAACTACCGTTACATGCTGGACGAAGCTTGAGGACGACACGTATTGCCGAGATGCCAGTGGTTCAAAGATGGAGCAAGGGTGAGAGTCGGGAATGCGAAGATGGAACACGAGAAAAATGCACGCATAGATGTCAAGGAAAGATCAAACATAAAACCTTGCGTCCACGCGTTAGCCTGGAGATACCAAGAGACAGGCAGCTTCACTTACTTCTTGTTAATTTGGTACAAGAGAAGGTTGATATTAACTTTGACTAGTCCGTTAAAAAGTGAGAGTGACGCCTGGTTCTCGAATTGCGCCTGAAGTAAATCCTCCATACGGAGTTCTGTGACACCGATTCGGTTGGTGATACCGAGGGCATTGTTGAGGACCTCCACGTTAAAAACGCCTGCTTTTTCCGACGAGATAATGACATCAATCTTATCAAACTGGCGAGGGGAGAACTTGTCAATAGACAAGAGGATGCCTTTCTCGTAAAGGTCTTTGGCGCTGTATCTGAACGAACCGAATTGAGGAGTCTTGCCGGATTTCTGCAGGTCGCGGAGGTGGAAGTACTGCTTTGTGAATGGAATAACAAAACGCTTTTTTCTTGAAAACAAGGATCATGTCAGTCCCCCGTATGAGACATGGCGTAGCTCCCTACCCTTTCCCTCGCTGCATGGTAGCCATGGCAGTTTCGACGTAGCTGTGGTAACTATCTATCTGCTCCTCAAAGTACTTCTTACGTTCGTTGAGATATTTGAGAGCATCCATCATGTTGTCCATCTCTTGTTGTCGTTGCAGTCGTTTGCGGTGTTTGCTGCGAACATCACTTGCGATAGCATTTAAAATGCCTTGGAACCCATCGCTCCGCGTGATCTTCCCCAGCTTCTCCAGCTCGAGAAGGTAAAATATGGCATGCGCTTTGACTTCCTTGAATTGAAGTCTGGAATACATCAGCATCATGTTCTTACGGGGAGAGCGGTGTACATACGATCGTATGTCTTCAAGCCTGTACCCAGATTCCGCACCACTGGTTGAAGGCATGCGCCTGTTGACAGGTTCATTATCCATTTCAGCCACAATGATCTCCCAACGCAATTCTTCTTCTTCAGTTACTGGGCGCATCAAAGACTCGACAAGGTCTTGCGCAGGTTGAACGCGGAGGATTGCTAGAACACCACGCTTAGCTTGAACCCACAATGCTTTCTCATCTGCTTGAGGATCTTGAAACAACGTGAGCAGAATATCCGAGTATTGGAGCGAAGCTAACCTCGAACACGCGCAAACCTGTTCGTGAGCTCTAGAGTAATAGCTTTATCTCGAGCATCTTTTAGCTCGTCATTGTCGAGATGCGGAACACCATCTAATTCGTGCAATATGACACGCAGGGCATCGTCACGGGACGGCGACTCAACAAATGAGTCAGTTGCGGGCAGTCGTGAAAAGATGCAAATTCTTACCAGTTTGTCCTGGTATTTTGAAAGTAAAGCGTGCATTCCATATACCTCGTTAGGTGAAATATAAATAGGCTTCGGTTGAACGGCAACGTCCAAGAATTCATGCGCGTGATAATGAGTCTCAGCATCTGGGATATCTGCGACTGTAAACGAGAACGTGAGATAACGTCGACAAAGGCATGATAGTGGGGAATAATCACTGTGGAGCATCCAAACTGTCATTTCCGCGATGGTCTTGCGCACCATTTCATTGATGGGTACAAATTGGGGACTGTCTTCTGAAAACTCGGAACCCGAGGCAATTTGCGTCAGAACCTGAGATATCTGTGCGAGATTCTTCCTCGAGGCGATGTCAACGGTGGCGGGGACCATATCGAAGGTCTCCGGAGCGCTGGATGGAGGGTCAAAAGGTGTCTACTTGTAGGGTGGACGGAACAAACAGGATAGCGGGGTTGAGATATCTGTAGAAAACCAGCCTTGCGATACATGCGGCATACGCCTTGTCCGGTGTACCAGGGAACCTTTCCTAAACCAGCATAAGCAATACAATAATTAAAAGACTGCTCCTCACTTACACGCAAGGAGAGCAATGTCTCGCGCGCTATGAACCGCAGACTGTACGGCATCTTTCTAGTCGATTGGATGATAGCCGTGGTGAAAGCTTCGCTCCACCATTGCAACTTCTGCAAATCTGGACATCATTGTTTGTGAATGGTTGCAACAGGATTTCCGAGGCTTCACCTACGTCTTATATACTCGGCTCTGGTATCTGGATCCTTCAGAGCTTCGTAGAAAGGGAGATCTTTGACCTTTGCACTTGCTCTACCAGATCGCATTTCCTCGACGTCAATTCTTGCCCGATGAATCTGAGGTTCAACTAAGAGTTTGGCGCCGACACATAGTGCAATACATACTATGACAGGATCTGACTCGAGATCCAGGTCGGCGGCTTCAAGGAGTTCCCGCACGATGGCTTGGAGCGTTGACCCGACGTAGGTAACCTGTTTGGGTCGGAGGTATTGTACTACGATATTGAGGTACATTGGATGGCTACGAACGACGTCGTCGACTGTTCGGGCACTAGTAACTTCCTGGCGAATGGACAGCTGTGGATGAACAGATGAACAATTGTATAATCGCAACAATGCCGTGCTAATGACACTAACCTGGAATAGCTTAAGTAGAAGGTAATCTTCTCGTCTATCTTGCCCATATCCAAACAGCGTCAACACAACGCGTTCTACCAATGATCTATGCTTTTCCGAGTCGTCGTCGGTCAGCTCGACGAACAGCTGACTCAGATAGTCTCCCTGCGTCTGAAGCAGGTAAAAGAGCTGCTGATACAGTTCGAGTTTCCGTTTGGCTGCATGATCCAAAGTGTTAGGCCCGGCAAAGGGGTCACCGTGGGCAGCAAGAATAGAAGCCCGTGCGGCGTGCGCTGCGGCACTATCCGCACCATACATTCGTCGCACCTTGACGAGCTCCTCAAATGACTTGACGTTCTGCACTACGAGCGCAATCTTAACGTCCAGATCATTCACGTCGTTCTCGAGTGCCTGGTTCTCTCTAATGCTCTCGACAACCCTTTTCCTCAACCTCTCCACCTTGATCTCATCTTGGAAATCGGCCTCTGAATCGTCAAGAAGATGGACAAAGTTCTTGATCGTGCCAACCGTGACGTTCTTGCCGAGAGTGAGTTGACGATATTGTTCGCGCGTCTCCTTTGCACGGAAAAGGGACTGGATCTTGATGACTTTATGCAAGTTCTCGCGATAGTACTGTATCTTTGCGTGGAATTTGCGCCTCTGGAGGACACCACGCAGTAGTGCCTGTAACATGGTCGCGACGGGTTGACTACACCGCAGATAATCACGCCATGCGATGTAGGCCCTGCGTACTAAATAACCTCTTGCAAAGGCTTGCAAACCTGTCACATTGGGTGCGACGAACTCGAGTTTCTTCTGTTGCTCCCGGTGCCGGTTACGAGCGAGTGCGGCGCGGGCGAGTGCTTGGAAACCCCCTACAGAAGAGACGACTTGGATCTCGGAGAGTGCTTTGTCGAGGTTCTGGTGTTGCTGACGGGCAAGACTTGCACGGGCACGGGCTTGGAGGCCTATCAACATTGGGGTCGCTCGACGAAGGCTACGGATGAGGTTGAGCAGGCGTTTGCGAGCGATATACGTCCGAGCTGCGGCTTGGATTTGGATGATGATGGAAGATATGTCGTCCAGTTTGGCAAGCTGCTTCCGGATCCGTCTGCGCACGAGTACACCTTGGCACTGGGCCTGTAAAGCAATGATGCTATCTTCCGCGAGATCAAGCTTCCTCAGTTGTTTGGATACCGCAGCCCTCTTCAAGAACCCACGTGCAGTCGTTTGCACGGACACGACGGATGTTGAGATTTCGACTTGGGCAAATGTCTTGGATACCTCGCTGGCGTTTTGTCTCGCAATCTTGGCCCGCGCAGAAGATTGGAACTTTACAAAAAGTACCCGGCTGTTCTGCAGTGCCGCTTTGAGTCGAGCAAATCGTCGCCGCTGGAGCACGCCCCGAATTTGCGCCTGTGTTTTAATAACATACTTGACGGACGCCCGAATACGTTCAAGGCAGGCGAGCCATTGTCTACGTTTCAGGACCGTACAAGCGGCGGTTTGGAGGCAAATCGCCCATGAGGTGAGATTGACGGCTTCCCTGCGGAAATCAGAAACATGACGCCGTGCGATGGCACCGCGACAGATTGCTTGAATCTTGAGTACATATCGTTCTGCAAAACGGAGGCGGGCGTGTTGAGTGGCCTGCGCTTTCCGAACGAGGAATCCACGCGCCAGACATTGCAAGCCGCTGATGGAATACTCGCTTTCCAAAAGCAGGCGGTCCCGCCCTGGGATGCATACAAGCCATGGTGAGGCAAGAAAACGACGCGGTATGGCAACGCTCACGTTCATCGTCGGTCTCTATTTCGACCTCCGGATCTTCATTGATCTCTTTGGCGAGTTCCCGACCAATATCGCCAAAGTTAGGCATTGGGACGCCAGCATCATTGAGCCCTTTCTGTGTCTTTTGCAGCTGATCGTCGGAGAACTGCAATTGGCCGAGCAAGTTGCCTATACGTTGGGCTAGTCCTCGCCTGGCGAGAAGATGACTGTGCAAGATGAGCTGTTGACGATTGGGCAACGCTCGTAACATACCTGAGGGCGTGAATGCAATAAATGACTTTTGGGAGATTTTTCTTCTCGTACAAGTCCGTGAGCTCAAAGATAAAGCACTAGGAGGTAATGAATGGTGGAGGATATCGACAGTGAACGAGGAAGAACCTACTTCGGGAAGACCAACTTGTCGAACAAAGAGAAAAAAATGGTTGATGTTGTCGGAGTGTCGGAAATCTAGCTTGGATGACTTTGACTGGGAAACTGGTCAACAATAGAGAGGGAAAGAAGGGAGGTAAAAGTACCTCGTAAATGCGACGAACGACATGTTCGCCTTGGAATGCTCTGACCAATTTGGCAAGGACGACACCGTTCCTTAGCCCTTCCTCCATCTCGACGACACCAAAGCCGAGTTCCTCGCCGAGACAACCCTCTATCCATTGCTGGGCCTCGCCGACGTGACACAGATACTCGTAAGCCTGCAGCAAATGCCTTTGTGTATCAGCCCAGAGGCCCCTTGTCAAACGCGAGGAGGGCAAGGGGGAAGTATGAGCAGCTTTGGGGGTCCCGTCTCGGGACAAACGAAGGCGACCAGGGACACCGGCGACATCATCGGAGTCAGCAAGACCAGATACAACTCGCTCCTGAGATCCGGGGGAGAGGGGGGGGTCATTATGAGCACGAATGTGGTAGAGGGGATGTTCCCTTTGTGGGTTGGTCTGGTCCACTGGTGGAGATGTGTGGTTGTGCTCGTGTGGAGTGTCATCGCCATCTCCGCTGGCTATACGGGGAAGATGACGACCGAGCCTGCGGGCACCGATCTGTCCATAGGTAGATGCCTTTTTGTTGGCCACGTATGAACTGCGATACGGTGTGGGAGACATGACGGAAGAGGGGACGGAGGTGGGAGTGGGTGAAGGGGTGGTGTGGGATGAAGGACGGTCGGGGGAAGGGGAAAGAGTGTGTGCACGATCGAGACTGGACGATGGACGATGATGGAGTTTGTCCGACGGGGTTGGTATGCTGTAGTGTGAGGTAGCGTAGACCGAAGTAGGGCGGCGATGAGGAGTGGACGCAGAAGCATTTGGGGTGAACAAGGGTTTGGAGATCGGAGGAGGATCAGAAACCTTGTTTAATGCTTGACGAGCGGCGGCATAGCTGACGGTGGAGCTGTCGAGAGTATTTGAGCGACGTGAACGCGGGGACGGGGTGTTAGAGGAAGAACCCGGTATAGTATGCGGAGAGGACTCGCAGAGATTTGGCGTGGAGGGAGACTGGGACGGGGCGGAGGTTGGTAAGCGAATACGGTGAGGAGTTGGGGCAGGAGAGGAGGGGGAGTCGGGATTCTCGAGGGAGATGCCGGTGGAGTTGGGGGAGAGCGGGGAGGCGAGGATGTGGGCGGGAAGGGTGTGGCGCTTGAGGTGGGGAGGGGTTCTGGGGACGTCGTCTGTGCGTGGATCGAGGGCAGCGTCGGCGCGTGCGCGCTCTTCCCACTTTCCTCGCACGACATCGAGACTGGGGGCGATGCGATGAGAGGGATTCCAGCGAGACCTGACGGGGGGGGCCTGATCTGTGCGGGAGATGGAGGAGGTGCGCTCGAGGAGACGTGTCTGGTATGCGAACGGACGAGACGGCTCCGACATGACGGGGAGAGCGAACGCGCGTGTCTACCAACACAGCCACTCATGGCCGCGTCGTCGCTGGACGCGCTCATCTGGGCGGTCGTACCCCCAGCGCGGGACAACGGACGGCTCAGAGACGACCTCGCAGCCCACACGGCCGACATCCTCTCCAGGTCGGTCGTTCACTGGTACGTTCCACCGCCCCCACTCACCCTATTCCACAGTCACATCGGCCAGTCCTACGAGCCCGACACGGCACACCTCGCCAGCCTCATCAAGCGACACCGTGAGCGATCCAGTCCCTTTCCCTCCCCGCTCACCCCTCCCCAGTCCTCCAGCACCCCTCCCCGAGCACCGCCTCGCTCCGTTTCACAAACTTGCTCTCCCGTCTCCTCGACCAGCCCGTCCTCGCCCGCAAACACGAAGCCCTCCTCTTCCTCTACGCGCTCGCCTCCTCCCCGCGCCCCAACTCCACCCCCGCGCCTTCCTTCCTCGCCACCCTCCAACCCCCCTCCGCCACCCCGAGCCCAGTAGATCCTCCCCCATCCGCCCGTCCCCCAAAGCAAAAGTCAAAGGCCGACATTCTGCGTGACTACCGCGCGCGAACAGGTACCCTTTCCCTCCCCTCGCCCCCTCCAATCACTCACTCACCCCACAAGTCCGAGTACGCCTCCCAGAGCATCTCCTCTTGCGCGACACCCTCTATCTTCTTCAAGGCATATCCGGTAAATACGTCCAGCTCTCCTCCTCCGACCAAGATGACCTCAACAAGCTCGTCTTCCTCGACGACATGGTGCACCCCACTCTCTTTCTCACTTTTCCCTCCCTGATCCATCCACAGAGATACATCATCCCCTTCTCCGTGAGGTCTCTCATACACAGACTTGCCGAAGTCGGCCATCTCTATTCCAGAGTCGACTCCTTCGTCAAAGACCGTCAGTGCCGCTCTGCCGTCGGCATGATCGAACAGAGTCTATGCCATCACCTCCAGGCGCAACTCACAGAGTACTACCGTCTCGTCGCCATCCTCGAGTCTCAGATGTCGCTCCCAAATCCAGATACCGACCCCAACGCAACCGGCCGAGAGACCGCTCTCACTTTAAAGCGCTTGGATGTCTGGCTAAACGACTGGAGGCTCAGAATGCGCATGATGAGTGTCTGCGTCGAGGGCGCTAGAGGTACCTCCTTTCCCCATCACCCGTACATCCCCTGAACCACTCCTGTCAGACGCTCAGGGTGGTGCTCTAGTAAATCTCATTCACAGCTACACCGATAACGGCGATCCTTTTGTTCGCAAGTTCACAGACCAATTACTCGAAGAGGTTTGGTTTCCCCTGCTTCCTCGCCAAACTCACCCCAACTCCAAATAGGTATCCAAGCCCTTCTTCTCCACCTTGCACAAATGGTTGTTTTCAGGCGAACTCTATGATCCCTACAATGAGTTCTTTGTTTCCGTCGACCCAGACCTTGCTCACGTACAATACCTATTACACCCTTCATCGCTCACAGCCAACGGAGACGGCGTCTTTGGCGCACTCGCCGGTGACGCAGAGGACATGTCCACTGAGCGCGAAAGCGGCCTTCGGCTCTGGGAGGCAAAATACCGTTTCAGAAAGGACATGCTACCCATGTTCGTCGGAGAAGCATTCGGGAAAAAGGTAAGCAAGAGCACTCGCCCCCCAGTGCATCAGTCAAAGACTGCCTTCCCGTAGATATTCTCTACCGGAAAGAGCTTGAACTTCATCCGATACAGTTGTCACGACAGTGATTGGGTTGCCACCCGAGAAAAGATGAGCAATACGGGCGGAAGTGAGTCATCCACCGCCTACATTCAACCAAACCTGATCTGTTACCTTCAATAGTCCTCAAGTACAGTGATATCGCGGGGCTCGAGCGATCCATAGACTCTGCCTACTCGACGGCCAGTCGACGGCTCTTCGAGGTATTCATCGAAAAGTTCAAACTGATGGATCATCTTCATGCTCTAAAACACTATCTACTCCTCGGCTACGGAGACTTTGCAGAGCAACTCATGGAGGCTTTAGGGCAAGTCGACCTTGCGCGATTGAGGGCTTACAATCTTTAATCGTTCTCGCAGAACAAGCCTCACTCGTCCCGCAAACACCCTCTATCGACATAACCTGACCGCGACACTCGAAACAGCCGTCCGCACCTCTAACGCACAAAACGATCCCCCTGACGTCCTTCGCAGACTCGACGCACGCATGCTCGAGTACTCTCACGGCGAAATCGGCTGGGATGTCTTCACCCTTGAATACAAAGTTGATGCACCGATTGATACGATACTCGACCCTGATTCGATGGTCAAGTATCTAAAGCTGTTCAATCACCTGTGGAAGATGAAGAGGATGGAGAGCACACTGAGTCAGGGTTGGATCAGAATCGCAGGTGCATCGAGGACGTTTCTGAGGTTACCTGGTAGGCATGCCTCCGCGTTTAATCCTTCCTACTCAGAAAGGATAGATCTCGAATATGATTGGCACCAGATTCGTGTCGTCATGGCTGAAATGATACATTTCATTCGCCAGATGCAGGCCTACTGCCAATTGGAGGTGATAGCGTGCTCGTGGAAAATCTTGACCGAGTTTTTCCAAAAGCGTGAGGGCGATCTTGACGCCATGATCGAGGCACATCGGTCGTACCTCGATAGGATGGTCAAGAAGGTATTCCTGCTCTTCCCAAAGGCCGGAAAGGAGGTTCGGATGCATTCCCCTGACATTGCGACCGCACTTATCTGTCGCTTTTCAGGAGAACCTCTTTACCCAGGTCCGAGATGTCTTTCAGACAATCCTTCAATTCCGTGAGGCTACTGTGAGTCTCGACCCCCAGAATCTCGATCACTTGTTACAACTGCGTCGATAGGAAAACTTTTTCCACTACTGTTTGTCAGAGTCAGCAAGACGAGACCAAGCAAAAGACGTGGATAGAGTATGTCTCTTTTTCGAATCATTCCCTATGTTACCTCACATTATGTCAGGGGATCTACACCGCGCCAGCGCCGGATCGTATGGGCCCTCAATCCCTTTCGAAAATCCGTGCACTCGTGAGGGAGTACGGCACATCCTTTAGCGACTCTGCACAAACCATCGTCCATGCGCTTCAATCCCACCCTGATCTCGACTGTCGATTCTTGGGTATCCGGTTGTCATTCTCGGACTTTTATCGCACAAAGAAAGAACACCAACTTTTGCAGCAACAGAAACCGTCCTGACCACGCATGCATGTACTGAGAGATAAGTGTAGATGTATTGATAAGTTACGACTACATTCGAGAATACACGACTTGGCCAAGATAGCATGATCTTGCGAGTAGCTTCCACATATATTCTAGTACAGGACGATTACCTTGGGAACTATATTTTGGGTTCTCTATACAACCTGAGTAACAACGAAGAAGTGACAACAGAAACGGACCTGGGGCGATAGGTTAGTACTCCGAATCCGCACACTGTTGTTCATACAAAACTCACGATAAAGCCATCGCTAGTGATGCCCACACGGGAGAAAGGCGAACGTGACCAGCGGGGTAGATCACGCCGGCAGCGATCGGTACCGCAATGATGTTGTACATGAACGCCCAAACCTGCGAGAACGAATCAGCCATCGTTGCACTCAAATGAGGGCAGACACCAAGGCACTCACAAAATTTTGCTTGACACGGTTAAAGACTTTGCGCGATAGATCGCACAACGTGAGGAGACTCTTGAGGTTCGACGATACCAGGATAAACGAAGCACTCGAGATGGCAACATCGCTACCAGATCCGATGGCAACCCCAATGTCACTCGCAGCGAGAGCCTTTTTTTCACATCCGTCAGTACACCGAGCCATTGAACTTTTTTTT
>QGOH01008740.1:0-11304 GCA_003313155.1 Boletus sp. MG95
CATTCAAAAGATTCGACTTCTCTTCCCCGAGCTCTACGTCGCCTGTGACGTTTGTCTCTGCGAGTACACATCACACGGTCACTGTGGACTACTTCACCCCGACGGTACGATTCACACCGAACCCTCTGTCACACGTATCGCTCAAGTCGCGCTCAACTATGCGCGCGCTGGTGCGCACTGCGTCGCACCGAGCGATATGATGGATGGGCGGGTCCGAGCGATCAAGCAAAGCCTGATCAACGCCGGTTTCGGCAACCGATGCACCCTTATGAGTTATTCCGCCAAGTTCGCGAGTGGGTTGTATGGCCCTTTCAGGTGAGGACCCGCGCATACATAGTACCCCCGGTTCATAAAATGTCTTTCGTTCATCCAGAGACGCCGCTGGGAGTGCCCCTTCGTTCGGGGATCGCAAGTGCTATCAACTCCCGCCCACTGCCAAAGGCCTTGCGAGGCGTGCTATTGTTAGTGATATCTCAATCTGGGTCTCACGCGCGTTATCTCATCGTTGATTGCCAAATAGCAACGCGATGTGGCCGAAGGCGCCGATATTATCATGGTCAAGCCCTCACTTCCGTATCTCGACATCATCGCCGATGCGGCACAGCTCGCGCCGGACCACCCGATCGCATGTTACCAAGTCAGCGGGGAATTTGCCATGGTTCATGCGGGTGCCAAGGCTGGTGTGTATGACCTCAAAGCCATGGCATTTGAGACCACGGAGAGCATGGTTAGAGCTGGTGGGTGTCATCTCCGCGCATTGAGACTGGTTTACTGATGGTTGTTCCAGGCGCCACGCTCCTCCTATCCTACTTCACTCCCGAATTTTTAGACTGGCTACCAGCGTAGATTCGTGAAGCGTGATGCCGGTATACCGGAAGGGAACAAAAAATGGCCGGAACAAAGATGTTGACTAGAAAAGAAAGGCGCAACAGCGATAGCTTGTAATCCCAATTCATGTATGACGAGTGTAAACCACCAACTGGGAGATCTTTTGATAACTGCGTGGTTCCAACGCCAACTGGAGGTGTCGACATCGACATTCCCTACCCTAGTTTTCTTGCTTTCTGTTCCTCCTGGGTGTAGTCACCTGAGCTTATTTAGTAAGCATAGCTACTTGCCAAATGGATCCATCCATCCGATATACTATCGTCCACCGAACAAAAATAATCATCAAGTCACTACCATGACGAGCACCAGCTGGTCTTCCACCTACTCCCCCGACACTTGCATGTTCTGTCACCAATTCCTTCGTATCATGACGGGTGCCGATTCAGAATTCGAACACCCCCTTGGACGAGGAGAAGCAGCGAGCGTCATCGACGACGTCGAATTGTATTGTGGTCCACCTGGGTCGGGTCCAGGCGGACACCACACCCACTGGACTTGCCTGATCGACTATGCCAAGCAAGCTCGCGCTCACAGTGTCACACCGGACCCAACGGGCGGCGCATCCGCATCCACAACGTTCACAACGTGCGTGGTGTGTGGGCAAAACACGCTCGATTCGTTCGGACGATTCGTCGTCGACGTCCGAAACGAAGGCGGTGAGACAAAGGGGTTTGATTTCGGCGTGATTCTCGTGCGTAGCGTCGTCTCTCTTCCTCCTCCCCCCCTCTTCCCAACCCTCGCGTGTTCGTGGACACAGAGCGATGCTGATTCGGAGGCATTGATACCCTCGCTCACATCAACATCGTATGGTGACATCGACCCCAACATGGACGTTTGAACTCGGACTTGCACACTACTGGCGGTGGTTGGGATCGTCCCCACCCTTGCGTTTCGCAGGACGAAGAAATCTTCCTAGATTCCCATCCCAATCAAGTACACACCCGCGCCTTCCACGATCTCGTCGCAGGAGGCGACTACACAGGCGCGATCGAACTCATCGCAGAGCATGATGTCGACATTGATTGTGCGTATGGAAGCGACGGATTTACGGCGTTGCAAAAGGCCATGTTTAGCGGGGACACGAGCGGGGTCCAGTTTTTGAGGAGTTTGGGTGCGAAGGTGTAGGGTGTTGCGGGGGTTAGTTCAGATTTACATGCGATGGGGTGATTCGGTCGGCTGTGTTCATCAGGGATACGTCTCGGGAATGTAGCAGTATCTATTGATCATGCGTTCAACCTCACCGACAAAAAGATGGAAGGGATCCGACCTGCCTGGCTCGAACAGGCGACCTCAAGATGAATTTACCCAGTTACAGTCTCGCGCTCTTCCAACTGAGCTAAGGTCGGGACGCTTTAGGGTGATATCAGGTATCTACTTGCTCACCTGTGCCGCTCCTTTAGAGAAAAAAAAAGACGACATCCGACCTGCCTGGCTCGAACAGGCGACCTCAAGATGAATTTTATCCAGTTACAGTCTCGCGCTCTTCCAACTGAGCTAAGGTCGGCTGTGATGATACTCGCTTATGTTTTGCACATGACCGGATATAGCAACCCGGAATCCGGACTGAAAGTTCCCCGCGGCCTTCATCCGATGCCTTCTTGAACGTCGAATCGATATGGGTAAGAACAAGGGCAAGAACAAGGACGAAATACCTAATCCTATGAGCGTGACGAACCGGGATATCCTACAGCGACTCAATTTTCTCTACCAAGCCAGTGTCCTTTTGAACGGCCTCGCACCTGGTTCCATCCACCCCGACGACGACGACGACGACCCGTCGAGGTCGTTGACGATGCCCAGCGACAAAGGCACTGACACCGATGAAGGGCACCCTTCATCGCCTCCAACAAAGTCTCAGAGGAAGAAGAGACGGCATATAACGAGCTTGGAGGAGTTATCGAGGAGCTATGTAGAGACGATGAAGAGCGTGGGGCAAAAGACGAACGTGAAGATGTACGTGTGTGTGTTTTGAGGCCTCCCGGGTCGAACTGCGTGCCCCGTTGATGCGTCGTTGCCATCGTTGCTTCATTCATTAACCTTGCACAGGGATCCGTCTGTGAAACGCCGCATATGCAAGCGTTGCAGCGCTCCCTTGGTACCCGGCATCTCCGCAACTGTCCGCATTCGAGGTCAGTAGCCGAACCGCAGTAGTGCCGTGTACCGTTTTCATTGACACGTTATGAACAGACTCGAGCTCGCATGGTCATCTTATCTCGTATCAATGTCATAGTTGTCAGACGGAGCGTCGCATTCCTGCTCCCCCTACTTTACATGTGGATCCACCGACGAGCGAGGGCGCGACGGAAGTACAACTCACAGAGGCTTCGACCTCATCTATGCCTGCTGCGATCGCTAGTACTGGTAACTCTATTGGTCCCGGACGGCAAAAGCGAAAGAAAAAGGGACCCCAACCCCGCTTGCCGCCGCATTTCGCCCGTGACGTTGGCCACGTCGTGTTCCGTGGCAACGAGCGGCTTGACACAGCGTATAGAGCTTCGTAACCGTCAGGACTCGGGAAATGCAAGATCTGACCTCTGATCTGGGGCCCTTGGAGATCATGCCATTCATATGGCTCGGAGGACGGGTAGGCCGAGCCATTCGTGGATCGTAGAGTGTCTAGGCAATGGCGAGGGTGGACTAGTTACATAAAGCAAATATAGTCTCTGATGGTGAAAGGTGACACGAAGAAAAACTGTGCGGGGAGAAGCCGAGAGTATCTAGGTAAGTAGCCGGTACGGGGCTCGAATCCAAAAGTTCTACAACAAATACGTCAATAGGGATACAGTCGTTGTTAGGAAAAGAAAGTGTGGTATATTCGTGAGTATGGTATCAGCCCCAGATCCGGGGTGGATAGTTGGGCTGCAACTTGAATATCAGTGCGAGACTTTTACGTATGTAAAGGAAAACGACGAACGATAGTCCTGCGTTGTCAGAATAAGAGGGACACACATCGTTGGCAGTATCCTGCATCACCACACCTCGCCTTTAGTCTGGATACTGTGAAATGGAAGGAATATTACCATCGGGGTATTTGGACAACAGGAGGTGTAACCCAAATCTGCAACGCTTCCAAGAGCGGATTGATTGGTATATCCCTCCCAGTCCTGGCATGAGACGCTCTGGTAGCTGATATTCCAGACACCAAAATCCTGTTTTCGTGTGACTTGTCATCTCCTCCTACATGCTAGTCATTCAATATTCAAACTCACGGTGAAGCCTGTGTGAACACGTTCAGTCACCGGTAACCGCACGTTCTGCTGAGCAAGACATACCATAGAGGGCTGCGTCAGACGGGAAGAAGTTATTTGGGATTGAGGTAGACGGCCAGGCAAGATCAAAGTTGAGGTACGCGCCGCCGCTAGTTCTGCTGTTACTTCATCGCACTCCTTGAATGTAGCATCGTTTGCTCACGCATTGGGCCCAGAGGTCGTGGCGTTACACCATCCCGCCGAGGAAAGTGGACAGAGGTCAGTAATTTTGACAACGACGGAATTGGTCACGTTGGGATAGAAAGGCGGATTCGCCGTGAAAGCATTCAAGAGAGTGAGGTTGAAACATTGGCCACATGCAGGGCCATAGGAGGTACTGCTCCCATACGCCATTTGGTTCAGAGCGGCAGTGGGATAGTATGTGCTGTTCGGGGTGCATCCACACGCAGCGATGAACCCCGTAGGAAGGGAGTAGTGTGTCATGGTTGCATGTCCACTGGATGGGTATTGGATCCATTCTGAGGCCTGAATTGCAGGGAGAAAGGACAGGAGGATGAAAAACGAGAGAATCCGCGAGTAAATACTCGGGAGGTACAGGGCGCACGACATTTTTTTTTTCCTCGATGACTCAAGGAGACATGAGGGCGTCGCGGGGTGTGGAGAGCAACGATAGGGACCAGCGATGAGTGAATGATGATATAATCATGCTGTTTTACGTCTCGACTACGCCTCGACTTGATAGCACCCACATCATTACTACACTGGCACAGTGCTGGTGTAATTCTGCTCACTTTGAAAGGCTTTTTTGCTGGCTTTTAAAGTGCGGACAAAGGTGGGAGTTTACAGTACTCCAGACTGCCCTCAGTCACGCGCTGCTAACATTGGATTCTGCCTCCCATCAAATCCTGCTTACGATTTCACTTTTCGTGTTGGCTTCTGTCAGCACATACGGCGGGATATTGAACCGATATTAGACGTTTTCAGGATGAGAGGATAACCTCATCGTCCCGATCGCACACGCGGGCACGGCAAAATGCCCGGATTGCTATTTGTGATGACGAAGCAGCAGTCATCATCCGAGTCAGACGAAAAAGTTCCCATGCATGTTGGTCGGACGGGCTCCGGAGTAGTGGCGAGGTCCGGGTATAAAACATGTCATGAACGTCTCGAACGCAATTTCGAAGTATACCACCACTTCCTCTGATAACTATCGACTGCACTCATGGCCCCTGTCACGAACAAGCGCATCATCCTCAAGGAATACCCAACAGGTGAGTATGATGCAGTTGATAGACTCGAAAGTGTATGTCTAAACGTGTCGCGTCGTCCCCCCAGGTCTCCCTGTTCTTGGCCAGACAACGACACTCGATGCTAGTCAGACAATTGACCTGGACAATGTCCCTTTGAATGGAGGGGTCTTGTTCAAGATTCTCGTGTTGTCCTTGGAGCCCTATTTACTGGCCAGGATGAAACCCTTCATGCCTGTAAGTTTCTTCAGCATATCATCCTGTTCGACGACACCCCAGCTGACATCTCGGCTCATGGACAGAATAAATTCCAGATAGGAGAATCGTAAGGGATTTGGTTCTATAAATGACTGTCATTTGACCGAGCTTAAATCCTTGTCTATAGGATTCGGGGTTGTGGTATTGGGGTCGTCGTGCGGTCCGAGGACCCAGCACTCCAGGTTGGAGATCACTTGCATGGATTTTACCGTGAGTGCGATGATCACGTTGAAAAATTTTATACTAAGTTTGATTTGTAGCATTTCAGGAATACTCAATAGAACACGACGCTGAATCTTTCACAAGAATACACAATGAGTACAACCTCCCTTGGAGCGTCTTCGTGGGAATAGCTGGTATGCCTGGTAAACTGTTCATCCCGTTGTTGTCCTCAGAGCATGCGCTTACGGTGGTTCAAAGGCCAGACCGCATATTTCGGCTGGAAGGAGTATTCACGTGCGAAGAAAGTGAGCTCGTTTAGGTGTCTCTTGTTTTCTGCTAATTCGAGCAACGTGCGCACAGGGAGAAGTCGCGTTCATCACTAGCGGGGCAGGTGCCGTCGGATCGTGCGTACCTCTCCTTGGCGTCCATGGGTGCATACTCTGACGGGAGACTTTTCAGTTTCGTGATTCAACTTGCAAAACGGGATGGCATGAAAGTCATCGCGTCCGCTGGTTCGGACGATAAAGTTCAATTTATGAAAGAACTCGGTGCCAACGTGGCGTTCAACTACAAGACAACGAAGACGTCCGACGTCTTAGCCAAGGAAGGTCCCATTGACGTGTATGTTTTTTCTCCTCGCCCGAATGTGATAAAATGTGTTCTGAATGAGGTGCAGCTACTGGGACAATGTGGGCGGTGATTCACTGGAGGCTGCGCTCGACGCAGCGGCAAGACACGCCCGATTCATCGTCAGTCGGTCACCCTCATTCGTGATACATGGGTACTCATGCCTTATAGGAATGCGGGATGATCGCTCACTATGGCGGCTCAGCCAAACCAGTTCCGGTGAGTGCTCATTCACGTTATACATCTGAGCGTGACTCAAGGATCCTGAACGCGACAGAACTTAGTCCACGTGATCCCAAAGGAAATCTCGATCAATGGCTTCGTCGTTAGCACCCTCTCTCCAAAGTACTTGGAGACTTTCGAACGAGAAGTACCTGCTCTACTCGCATCGAAAGAGTTAACACACAAGGAAGACGTTACGAGGGGATTGGAGAACACTGAAATGGCATTTGATAATTTCCTCAAGGGTGCGTTTATTGGAAAGAGTGTCGTTATAGTTGCGGACGAGTAGGAGGTCGATGTCAAAGTCAAAGCGGTTGCGATATGTATGTTACTTTCCTCGGTCAGTGATGTCATGCGTCAATTATCACCATCAAGTAGGGTTGGTCAATGCCTGTGTCATCGGGTGGTATAATGGAAAGTAGAGAAGTGTCCCCCTCTACCTCATTGATCAAGGTATGACACTAGAAGAAGCTGTTGACACGGAGCTGCCCTTATCAATGGCAATTCGGGTAACGTAGTCCTCTCCTTGAGTTCCGCATATCGCAACCCCTTTCGTATCATTATGGTCAGAACGACTATCTTCTGATCTCGAAGCTTTAGGTCTGGTTTGGGGTGAGTAGGAGTGATCTAACCGGCGATAGCCATATGTGCTTGTTCAGTCTGCGGTTGTGCGGCTTTCCCATGCACAATTAAAGGCCGTATAAAACATGTTTCAGGCTGTTCGAATAAAAGTCACTACAGGGTACACCGCTGATTCTCGGACAACTTGACAAACGCTCCCAATGGCCCCTGTCATCAATAGGCGCATTATCCTCAAAGAATTCCCGACAGGTGAGCGTGATGCAACTCCAAATTGTGTATCTGACTGTGTCGCGTCGCACCCACCGCTAGATCTCCCCGTTCCTGGCCAGACAACGACGTTGGATGCCAGTCAGACAATTGACTTGGACAATGTCCCCTTGAATGGAGGCATATTGCTCAAGACTCTCGTGTTGTCCTTGGAGCCCTATATACTGGTCTGTATGAAACCCATCATACCTGAAAATCATAGATACAAGATCGGAGAATCGTAAGGTGTTCATTTTACAGAGGGCTGTCTTGCCACTCAGTCGAATCTTTTTCTATAGGATCAAAGGTTACGGTATCGGAGTCGTCGTGCGTTCCGAGAACCCAGCTTTCCAGGTTGGCGATCACTTGCACGATGGGTCTTGTCGTGAGTGCGACGATGACATGTTGCCGAAGAAGTTCGCGCCAACTTTGATTTGTAGCGTTCCAGGAATACTGGGTGCAACACGAGGCTGGGTCATCCACAAAGATACACAACAAGTACAATCTCCCTTGGAGCGTCTTTGTGGGAATAGCTGGTGTGCCTGGTAAGCTGTTCATTCCATCGTCGTTCTCGAAGTACTCGCTGACGATTCACAAGGCCAGACTGCATATGTCGGTTGGAAGGAACACTCGCGTGCAAAAAAGGTGAGATCGTCCAGGATGTTTCCTGACGTGATAAGTCACCCACGCAACGTTTCGCGTAGGGAGAAGTAGCATTCGTCAGTAGTGGTGCAGGTGCGATCGGATCGTATGTATTTTTCCACTACCCATGAGTGGAATTATGACATGGGACATTTGCAGCTTCGTGATTCAGCTCGCGAAGCAGGATGGCATGAAAGTCATCGCGTCCGCTGGTTCGGACGATAAAGTCCAATTTATGAAGGAACTGGGTGCCGACGTGGCGTTCAACTACAAGACAACAAAGACGTCCGAGATCTTGGCAAAGGAAGGCCCCATTGACGTGTATGCTTTTTTATCCTGCCCATCTGGTTGCAACACCGTATTCTAACAGCTGGGGTGCAGCTACTGGGACAACGTGGGCGGTGAAACTCTGCAGGCTGCGTTGAACGCAGCAGCGAAACACGCTCGATTCATCGTCAGTGCGGTTACCATCGTCTACTATCTACGCGTGCTCATGTCCTACAGGAATGTGGGATGATCTCGGAGTATGGTGGTACGCCGCAACCAATTCTGGTCAGTGCTTCATTCACGTTCGAATCCGACTCGACTGCGACTCAGTGACGTCCCTCTGGGCAATAGAACCTGTTCGATGTGATCATAAAGGAAATCTCGATCAATGGCTTCGTCGTCGGCACCCTCTCTCCAAAGTACTTGGAGACTTTCGAACGAGAAGTACCTGCTCTGCTCGCATCGAAAGAGTTAACATACAAGGAGGACATCACGAGGGGATTGGAGAACACTGAAGTGGCATTTGATAATTTCCTCAAGGGTGCGTTTATTGGAAAGAGTATCGTTATCGTGGCAGATGGATAGGATGATATCGCAACGAGTAGGACAATATCGCAGTGAAGCTCTTGTGGGTTCTATGTAGACCGTTGGTTTTCGTTGATGTCATCCGTCGATCCTCCTTACCAAGGTCGTAGTCATGTTATCGATGCATGTCAACATTATAACATCAATGCAAGTGTTCGCTCACGTAGGTTTACATGGTCCATTCCTTGCCCAGACTCCATGCGGGCGACCGCATCATGGGCACGACCGGGCTTGAAGGATCGTAAAACCTTTACCACTCACATGTGGACTACGATTGGACTACGACATACACAAATCACGGTCTCGCGATACCTTGGAGGCGCGTCTGTCGCGAATGACAAGGTGTGATCCCTTCGGGAGGAAATCAGTTCGTAGGCGACGGATTTACACTTGTTCACGCCCAGGCACGACTTATCTCGGCAAGTTCCTAATCCTGTTTTGTCAGATATCTGCACGGGCATGCGGTGATTGGGGGCTTAAATACCTACATAGTTCGAACGCCCACGGTGCGCAATATATCTGATCGATATCCGCCTGTCCCTTCATCCTCGTCCTAGTCACTGAAATCCGTATAGTCGAGAATGCCCATAAGCGACGAATATGCTGCCCGCACGGCCTGCAGAGATCATACGTTGATCAATACACAACCCCTCAGAGGATCTCTGAGAGGGCAATTCTATAGCCAGTGTGAAAAAGCGAGGATGAATTACCGATGCAAGTATAGCCATACCATATTCAATGTCAATCGAGTGCACAAATTAGTGAGTACACCCTTCGTCTACTTCTGGATGGTATTCAATTCGTCCCGAGGGAAACCACGATGGACGGACATCTTATGTGGTCGGTCTTGACTATGGGTACGGTTTCGAGAGGTATGGGGGTTACGAAAGATGGTACAGCGGTTGGGGTGTAAGAATACCCAATGGGTCCGATTCAATAACTGTCGGCCATGCCAGAGTCTATGATCTCCCCAAGGCATTGCTACTGAAAGAAGCACGCGCAGGATTGAAAACGGCGGGCGATAGTCTCGTGAGGTTGCGTCCGACGGGGAATAGACAACCAAAACTGATGTTTCGTTTATTTTGCTAGACACAATACCCAAAGATCCAAAGTCTCTGTCAAGCTCACCACGAGCTGAACGCCTGTCGAAGACCGAACTGCAAGTTCGATCATGATTTGGTCGACAGCGCACGCATCGAGAAGCTTGCGCGATGGACACCACAGGGTACAAACGATTATGATGCGCTGACAGTGGAGTGTCGTGTGGTGGAGGGGCGAACGACATGGAAGATCATTTTGAAGGAGGCTGCCTTCGCGGGGTTGAAGGCGACGGATCCAATTGCACGCCGCATTCCGTCGAGACCATACAGCTGGGAGAGTGCGGAACTGTTGGACGTAGTGAGACATATGGAACAGGTTGTTGGATCGGCTACCACCTGAAAATTGAATATCACTGGTCTCCGCTGTACCGTAACATCCCCGAGCACATTAGCGACGCTCGCGTAACATAGCTCTCAGTCTGGCTCTACAGCTCTGCACCCTCACCACTACCGTCCGTCTGAGCCTGGGGCAGTTTCGTCACGATGGGCTCGACAGAACAACACAACTTCTCTGGAGCACTTGCGACGTGGAAAGGTACGCTCGTATCCGTTCATATAAGCTACAACACCTCGCTCATGCACCGTCACCTTCGCTCGCTTTCTGTTCTGTGACCTTCTCATCCCGGAATCTCTTCGCTTGCGCCTTTCTTTCACCTACGTGCTGGCATGTCTGCTGGGACACTTCAACCGGGTCAGCCATCAACCTCCACGAGCTCCAAAAGGCGCTCGATGCACAAGGCATCGAGATCGTCGAGAACCAGAAAGAGAACGTGCTCAGTCGCAAGGGGCTGGCTGAGCGCACTAAAGGTACGCTTCGCTTCGTTTCAATGCGTAAACCTCAATATAGGACCGATTGACACACATCCGTGTACAGAGTTCAAGAAGATACCAGACGACGAAAAGCTCAATTCGTTCAAAGGACTGCTCAAATGTACGTCTCTCTTCCTCGCTATCGGAACCCGCACGGTATAGGCGCACTCACGTCACCCTCTTTGATGACGAACCACCCCATTCTATTCCATATAGCGTACCAACAGGAAATCGATAACCTCACAAAACGTTCCAAAGTCGCCGAGTCAGCCTTCCTAAATGTCTACAAAGTCCTCGCAGAAGCCCCGGATCCTTATCCACTCCTCGAAGTAGTCGTGGAACAGACGATCACGTCTGAAACGAACGCATCATTGACTGTCGAAGTCAGCGCGCTCAAGGCCGAGGTCGCGCGACTCAAGGGGGAGAACGCTGAGCTGAAAAGGGAGAATGGCACCTTGG
>QGOH01008742.1:0-20186 GCA_003313155.1 Boletus sp. MG95
GGCCGCGATAGGGAACATCTCGTCCGTCTCGCAAGAATTGATGAGGAGCGGAATGCCCGTCCCTTTGAACGTCTGTCAAGATGGGACACGATGAGGATCACGATGCATGGATTACGCTCAGGACGGAACAACCGACCTCGAGGTCTTTGGGACAGTTAAGGAGGGAGGGGTGTGCGACGGCAGCGGCCTTGATGACCCCGTCGAATGCGAGATCAAAGGTGTAACGACCTAGTTGAGCATCACGTCCTTCAGCAACACGTTCGTTCGACCCTGATCAGCCTCGTCGACTCACCACCGAAGCAGTAACCCGTGGCAGCGAACTGCACCACACCTTGTGCCTGGAGGGCGGCGATGACTTTGTTGAGCGGTGGACGGGTGACGTCTTGGCCGTGTCCACTGAGCCAACCGTACAGGTCAAAGGTGGGACTCTACCCACGAGGATGACGACAGTGTGGTGAATCACTCGCAAATGGGCAAGCGTGTGAGGATGGAACTCACACCCATTTCATCGGGATCGAGAGCATCGCCGTTGAAGTAGTCAATGGCGTAGACCTGTAAAGGTAGTGGGGTTGGAAAGATGGCCGGTGCTATGAACGGACGTCGTCTACCTTGAACCCGTTTCTGGCAAAATCGTCTGCGAGCAACTACGATTCACCAGCCAGTCAACGTTCCGGAACTGTCGTTATGAAGAGGTATGGCACACCTGGGCGTTGATGAGGTCGATACCGAAGACGTCGGACAAGAAGAGGATGGCCTTGTCCTTGGGGTAGTCGACGGTGGGCGTGGCGACGTAGGTCCTGACGCCGTCGATGATCTCGATTTTGCCTGTGACAGAAAGACGTGAGATCAAGCGCCATAAACGGGCGTTTCTTGTGACACACCCTCAGGGGTACCCTCGTGACGAACGCCTGCCAGTGTATGGCCAGATCACGTCAATCAATGACCCATCGCTTAGTCGCAAGCACAAGCGGTTCGTACCTGAGATACACTTGCTGCAGAGCGACATGTTGATGGGGGGGGAGTATGTGCTGTGCTTGACACCGATTTCTTTGGCCTTTTATATACCCCTGCGACATAGCGGAACCTTTTTAGATATCGGGTCGAACTTTCCGAAATGCTGAGTAACCCGCGGTACTGCTTGATCTGTTGATGACATTTAGAAACGGGACTCGTAAATAAGAGCTACTCACACATGTACACTCTAGCCATCCCTACTGTGTGTTAAACGACTAGGATTTACGCCAATCACGCAGTTAGAGAAGCTCCTCTCCTGTGTGACTGCGAACCTTCCTTGGAGGGTAAACGTTGCATCCGTCTGCTGGATGTGTCTAAGCTCGTTGCTGGTGAGTCGGTGTTCTTAAGCGCAGACAGCGGTTTGCGCCTGTGCTGCACACTACAACCAATCGACCCACGCTTGGGAGACGATTTCTGTGAATGATGTAGATCGGTTCAATATGGTGTGTATTTCGGATTTCTAATGACGATGCTAAATTGGAATCCATGTGAGCGTTGCCTATCTTTACTAACCCGCCTTTGCGGGTCACCGCGGTGTACCGGCATCTGCGTTGTTCTACCATGTTGAGAGCTTGCGCTTGTCAAAATACATTGGCGACCTCTAACTGCACGTTCTTCAGGCATGCATCCGGAGCGGCAGTACGGGGATGATCGATGACAGATGGTACATGAAAACACAAGGTCTGAAAACCTACTGAAACACTGTTTGATGATGTTGAATTCTAAGGGTGCTGACTAACTCTGTGGATGCCTTCTCTCCGAAATTCTCCACTCACCGTGGGTTCATTCACATTACCGCGGTTACATGACCGTGCACTTTCCTGGATAGCACAGATCTTCTATTTGCCCTGAACCAATCGCGGAACAAGCAGGGCCAGCATAGGATGGCATGCGACATGCGCTAACGTAGTCATGTCACAGCGGGACACAGGCCATGTAAGCAAGCTCGTCCCCCGGCTCCTACATACCGAACTACCCCTCTTCATCGTCACGAATTTTTTCAAAACGGATTAGGTTTTGGTTTTGGTTTACGTTCGAGCTGCCTTTAGTCCTCTATCTGGCTGTGGCTACCGTTCTTCGGTGTGGATTTTCCAGAAGACTTGGAGACGTATAACACTGGCGGCTACCAGCCTTGCGAGCGCCAGTTGAGTGGTCAGCCCTGGGCACCACCGCGTTCGAAGGGAGTATTCCACCCGCGTCAAGGGCGAGGACAAAAAAGAAAGAAGCACCTCGCTTCAGAGTCCCCGGCGGGCTTCTTGTGATTCACAGTCCTACCCGGGGTGAATGGACCCCGTGCACAGAGCCCAGCACTGTCACGAGCCACCAGTACATCGCCATCTCGTACTGTACCGCTGACGTATACATCTCTGGTCCTAACGGGAGGGGGAGTACGGATGCCTACCGTGGCGCAGAGTCCCTCCTGATCGTGCTTGGGAAGGAACTTGAAGGCGAGCAGGACCCGAAGCCCTCGTCTCTTGCACAAGTTTCGTGGCAGGAGCGAGATAAACTCAGTCTCGCTTCGCTAGCTGGCAGACGTGGCTTATCCCTGGCACCATCACTTGGAACGATGCCCTCCGACGGGAAAGACCCGAGCATCTTTTGCGCTTTGCGTGAATTAGACAGCAGCCCAAGATCAGACAGACTCGTAGCACAAACTCCAATCTAACAAATGGTATGAAACCCAAGTAAAAAGTGCTACAATATGGACAGACCAAAGCTTTCGAGACCGACTGATCACCTCCCTCTCATCATGTTCTATGCAACCACTTCTTATACAGCGCACCTTCGTATCATCCGTGCTCAAAGTCCCCAAAGACAACCGTAAGCCGAAAAAGAGCCCAATTAGAGTAGCATGATCGCCCCCGTCCACGACCCCAGCGCAATCCGTCCCGTAAATTCCGAAACCGCGCAATTCGCCACGTCATCTTATCATAATAATTATAAAAAAACGCACCCCCGTCATCTTCTCCATGTACACACGCTCCCAGAGCTCGAAAAACACCACTCACCATCGGGATTCCGTGCCGATACGACTGACACGAGCTGCGTATCAAAGCGTGGTGAACGTTCTTTCCGCACGCCGTTCGGGTCAAACAGGCACTGAGACGGGTGGGTGGTGAACGCGACGATGTGGCGATCACCGCTCGAGTTGGGTTCGAGGACCCATACACCACGGAGTCCAGTTGTTCCCAAGTCCCACGCAGATATCTTCCGACCGATGTCTCCGTCGTCGAAGCTGAGTAGTCTAACCGACAACGAGGGTTTGGGTGTCACCTGCAGGTGGACTAGATAGTGAAACGTCCCCTGATTACGATCTTTGGCGAACGCGCAAATGGAGTAGACGTTGCCAGATGGGGAACGACTACGGCGTACGTGGGAAAGAGATAATCTCGTGGCGAACCCCATGATGATGGATGCGTGATAGAGAACGGGCAAGGGTTGTTCGGTCGCGAGTTCTGGTTTCAAGAATTGGATGGGGATTGGGTACGCATCGATGGACCAACGTCTGAAACACAGAATATAGGGTCCACAGATGCGTAGGGCGAGGACGTCATTCCCGGGTGTCTGGAATGGAACATACAGTATGTGACACGACGGTTCAGAACGCGAGCGTGATGCTCACCTCCTCTTCGACTGCTTCTTGACCTAGGGCGATGCTCGATCGGCTCTGCGTACGCCAGTCTACCACCTCGATCACAGTGTCAGGGAGCTCCAACAAGACGAGACAGGAATCCGGATCGATGCTGTTGACTTTTTTGAAACGCGTGTCGACATACGCTACGTCACGGAAGGATAACTTGGCTTCACCCGTGTCTGATGCATTCGAAGGCAAGGAGAGGGCAAAAATGTGTGCTCTGGAGGATCGATGATGCGCATTAGACATCAATCTATACACGTCGCGACGAGAGGAGTTACCTGGCGCCTTTGGAAAGAACGATGTAAAAGGTGGAGTGATCAGCAGACATGCTGTAGGTGACGAAATGCCAGCCGACGAGCGTTAGACGTGCGCAAGGGAAGGATGGGGCCCCCGCAAACGAGGCGAGTTTCGATATGTCCCATACGTAAACCACCGTTGTATCGTCCACGGAGAGAATGAAACGCTCTGATAAAAATGATAGCGCAGCGAGGGGACCTGTTTTATGCGTTTGACCGTCCGGGATGATGCGGCGTTGGATACTACTCCTGAACGTGTTGAGCAACTTTTCAGTTTTGGATGCCCTCACGAGGAGACGTTCAGATTGCCAGGCGGCCAGGGCTGTGAATTCGCTCTGAGAACAACTGAGAGGGTGTGTGTTGTGCATGCGGTCGTAGAGGGTGGTCCACAGACGAGGATCCTGAGTGAGTGCGAGAAAGTAGTTGCATGTCTGACAAGATGTGTCAGCTGTCGAGTTCAGAGCGAGGAGAGTGTGTTCATTGCCTTGCGCAGTGCAAGAATGTCCTCGGGGTCGGCCGAGGAGAGAATGTGATGGTGCAGTTCCACTGGAAGACGCGCGAAATCCGTCGTCGTCGCTCTCGAACGAACACGAATTGAATGTCGTTGCATCGAGTGTGGACGAGCGAGATTTGGATCCCCGCTTAGATGACACACGTGACCCCATCCGGACCGCGGATCAAGTCTCGACTCTTTGGCCAGCTCTGAGGACGACCCCTGAGTGAGGTTACCACGTGACCATCGTCATGATCGGATGCAGACTGATTTCCCAAAATGGGAATGTACCAAAATCAGGACGGACGGTCCCACAGAGTCCCTTTGTTCAGTGCGATGCCCCCTCAGCCCGGCGTGTTCGCCCTTCCGTACGCCTCCACCCACAACGCCCGCCCAGACATCATCCACGTACACCACCACCCCGTCCCTGGCCCCAGCTCAAGGACACACGGTCCGCCCTGTCCTCACACCATCCCGTCCCCACTCATGACCCATCCCCCAGATGACCCAAAGAGAGACAAGAAACGCAAAGACATGTCCGGAAAAATTGGCAAGGAAATGTCTGATCGCAGAGACGAGTCCGTGTACCCCTGCCTTTCCCCCTCATCGCCCTCACACCCTCCCCCAGAGGTAGACACTTTGCAGAAAACATTTCCGCCCTCCTCAGCGCCGCCATACAGCTCGCTTCACGTCCTGAAACACATCCATTGTACAATCTCCGCATGTACCCCCTGTCCCTCGAGCGCTCTGCCTTCCTTACTCAGCTCGCCTACGAAGAAAAGCATGGCCTCGCTGCGATAGAGACCGCTTACGACGAGGAACGCGAGAGAGTCGAGGAGGAATGGCGAAAGGGACGCGTCCGCGTCCGCGAGCGTCTTCTCGAGGGCATTGAAGAGCGGAGACGCAGAGCCAGGGAGGAAAAGGAAGGCGAAGGTGCCGTAAACGGTCCGTCCTCACGTTGTCGTTACCCCACGCATCCTCTCACCATCCTCCTTTCAACTCTATCCAGACGTCTCTCTAGACTCCCAGACCCGCGCCCACATCACCCGTAAACTACGCAACAAACTCGGCACCTCCCCACCTCCCACCCCACTTATCCATGGGCCCTTTGGTCTCGGGAACGGAAACGTGACGCCCATCACCTCTGGGCCCCTCACCAACCCACACTCCCTCTCCGTCGACGAGATACCCTCCCCATTCCCCTTCCCGCTCACCTCCGTCACCCTCCCAAATGGCCACCTCGCATCTGGCCCCGGAAATGGCCCAAGCAATGGCAACCGGAGACGCAACAAGGGCGGTGGTACCCATCAAGGCATGATCGGCGTAGGGGGGTTGGGAAAGAGCCTCGCATTCCTCGGTCCATCCAAAGACGCCGAGATAGAAGCTGATTTGATCGAGATAAGGCGGGGCACCAAGAGACGCAGAGCGGCCGCCGTATCATCCACAAAGGTATCATAGCACCTCCTCGTTGTCTGTTACGTCCAATCAGATTTTGTGCTATCTTATCTATCGGAATCGGACATCGGATACATGAGCCCGAGCTTGACCATGTCGACCACGAAGCGGACGTTCCCGCCGCTGTACCAGCCAACGGGCAACGTGGACGCGGACAGACTCGCGTTCTTTCACGTCCTCGAGAGACTCAAGGTGCCCACAACCATCGCCGTTCGCGCACACACTGATCCGCGCATACAGACACAAAAACGCACAGGCTGGACCGATCACAATGTAAGCCGAGAGACCGACCCGAGCATGACTGACGTCGTCCACAGGTTCCGAACCCAGAGAGGTACCTCTAGATCCAGTCTCCCGTTCGCGCTCATTTCGATCACAGCATCTCGGACCACATGTACCGCATGGCAGTATTGGCCATGTGCACGTCCGACGCGGCGCTCGACGTGTCCAAGTCAGGCTTGCTTTTTCTGCCGCTGCCTAACGCTCGCTGACCCAAGATTCCTTCATGCTGGTTTCTTTGGTCCGTCTATGTATGACAGGTGTGTGATGATGTGCGTCGTGCACGATCTCGCAGAGGCACAAGGTGAATAGCCTTTTTCGTCTGCGCCCTGCTTCCCTCCTTGAACAGGAAACACTCACGTGGATACAAAGTCGGGGACATCACCCCCCGCGAAGGAATCCCCAAGGAAGAGAAACGACGGCTCGAAGCGGTAGGTTCATGGCACCAACGGCAGTCCGTATCCCCAACTCGGACTCAATCATGCATCACCGCATCAACTGCAGGAAGCGATGCACAACTTTGTACATGACATGTTGCATGCAAACCCAGCAGCACTACGCATCGAGGCGCTATGGAAGGTTCGTCCCCCGCCCTCTGTCCCTTTCTGTGGACGCGACGGGACAAACTCCGCACGGACTTGCTGACATCACCGTCGAATCGTCGTGCCCTGGCATGTTTCACAGGAATACGAAGAAGGCGTGACCCCCGAGGCCAAGTTTGTCAAAGGCACGTATTCGATATAAACACACGTTTTCCTGATTCTCGGAGCATGTGACCGTTTCAACGCCTCGTTCTAACTGCCCCTCTTCAGATCTCGACAGACTCGAGATGGCACTCCAAGGTACGTGGGACATTCGATCTAAAGCGTCGTTCCTTTCTTCACTGTGTTTACCCGTCCCTGCTATCCCTCCCATCCCCATCCCCCCTACCCGTCGCATCTCTCTCGCACTCGCAACACAGCCCGCGAGTACGAGAAAGCGCATGGACGCGATCGAGGCGATCTACAGGGCTTTTTTGACAGCAGCTTGCCCTGCTTGCGACACCCAGAGGTACGTCGTTGGGGGGACACGTTGGCGCTGGCGAGGGAGAGCGAGAGGAAGAGCGACGGCTCGGATGCGTCGACGATAGTCTGACGGTGGCGGTGGGGCCGGCGCCGCGAGCATAAGCAGTGCTGCTCTTTCTTTCTCGTCTACGCCTGGTGGGGCATGTTGAGGGAGAGCGGGGGTTGCAACGGTGCAGTGGGGCCCCTGAGGAGAGGTGGTGCTCGGATCGTGACGGATGGCGTGGCAGTCTATAGAGTTCGTCTTGGAAGCATACAACGCCCGGAAAACGTTGTACACATGTCTATAATCATGACGTGCGTACCGGTCATTCCTCAAGCCAACAAAGACCCACGGTGACGCCGAAACCACCCACGACGGCACGCCCAGGAACACGCGCATGTTTGAAAAGTCCCGCATCAGATTGGAGAAACATACGCAATGGCATATAGTACAGTGATGACTAGCACGATGGGTTTTTTAAAAAAAAAACGACAGATCAGAATCATTCCCTGCGCTCGCGATCTGCAGTGATCTTGGCAATCTTACGTTGTAGCCACGCCTTTCTATCTTCCTCATCCAACGCAATGAAGACCACGACTTGGTTACTGTTCTGCTCCTCGGCAAGAAAGTCACTGATGTCCAATCGTTGCGCTGATGTGAGCTCCCTATGCCCACGGATGATCTTCATGGCGTCGCTGAGAGGGTTGGGCAATCGTGCCAGCATACTGACGAGATCGTTGATCGTGGCTGTCGCTTCTCGCATGGCCGCAGATATACCTTGCAGCTGTGCTTGTGCCACCGCTGAGAGTGGGTGGGATTGCTTGCGTGAGCTGGACTCCAAAGCAGCCGAGGAGGCTGATTTCCGTTGTCCACTGACACTGATGTTCGGAGGGGGGGCGGAGGGCATTGGGGATGGGGAATGGAAGCTGGACGGAAGCACTGGATTGGGGGTGTGACCGGTGATCGGAGAGGGGGGAACGTGAGATGGAGGGGGATCACTGGGAGGTGGCATCACATTTGTGTCGTTGTTTGATAGCGTGCTCAGAGGACCGGGGAAAACACACTGCCAGGTGTTCCTGGTGCACGTGATGCAAAATGAAAAGCTTCAGTCTGACACTTTGCAGTCCATTCGGGGCCTTATAATTATAAGCCACGTCGTTCAAGAACGCAAGCGATAGACGTACGTATATACAAATACGTATGGGAGACAGGAAAAAAAAGGAAAGTCTCTGTGTAGTACAAGTAGTCCTCACCACGAATCGATGATCAATAACGAACAGGTAATGTATCTGCGTGGGTGTGATATGCGATTTTTTTCATCCGTGGGGAGCGTGATGAAAAACGATATTTGTAACCGATGGATGCAAAAGCCTTGGTGTGCGCCGAGTAGATCTGGATGATAACAATGATGGTGATGGGATTTGGAAGGGGGTAGCGCAAGAAAAAGGGCGGTACTCGAGGACAGGTCTGGGTGGAGACATTTACAGGCAGGAGAAACGACAGTATATGCAGGGCGCAAAAGCCCAGTGTGCAAGGAGAAGGCGGAGTGACGGCGCGGACCACGGGCGAGGGACGAGACTCGGTCGCGTCCGTCCACTCATTCCTTGTCCACCTTTTCGTCATAAAACGCGCGTTTTGCTACCGATGCGAGTATCTTGCGCGAGACTTTACTCCGCCCCCGGATCGTTGCACCGTAGAAGAAGAGCACCTGTCAATGCATATGTGCACGAGGTGAGTTTGAATCAACACGTGCAGAAACGACAGGGCGGGGGGGACGGGCATGAGAGGCATGAACACTAGTGGCGCATCACCGCACAAAAAGAAAAAGAAAAGAAGGAAGGAACAAGACTGACAAAAGGAATAGGGATCATGGCCACCGAAATAAGTGCGAAGAGAGTGTTCGCCCACTTGTACGTAAGACTGTCGTACATTTGTTGCGTAAAGAGCGGGAAGACCGCTCCAAGAAGGTTCCCTGCTCAGAATCCACCCAAGATCAAACCCAAAGCGAAGTCGAACACGTCAGATGGCGCAGATGTCCGTGGAGCGCGTACATACGACACATGGTTTGACCTGCCAACGCAGATGATGCGTACGGTCCATAGCTTGACAGAGACAGCAGGGGATTTGCCATCCATCATGGTGGAACGACGACAGGGAGACGTACCAGTCAGCAAGGTAGACGAAGACGACCTGGTAGATGATGAATGCGCCGACCATGAAGACCTGTCGCCGACGCAAATCCCAACAGGACGTTCGAATCACCTTGCTATGGAAGCTGACTCGGGAAACCCACCGTCAGGCCGATTAAAGGTACGATCCAGTGAATGGACGGCCTCGCAGTCCATGCGTAGATGAGCATACCGGTTGGGAGCAAGAAGGCGGCGAGGAGGGCGAGGCAGAGTCGTGCTTCTGGACCTTTTCTGACAACGTATTTCCTTGTCATCGTCTCAGCTCCCACATCCGGAATGCAAGACGATAGGAACACACTTGTACAACACCTCCTGGTACGTGTTCGCGATCCATCCGAGGACACTTCCGATGCTGTACAAGCGAGTCAGCGGACAGGCATGGAAAGGGTGGGATGATACGAACGTGATACAGATGTATGTCGACCCCCTCCCGCCGATGGTGAAGTCATAGATGGTCTCCATTTCTCCAGAAATTGACCTGCGCGCCGTCAGAAGTGAACATAAAGCGCATATAGCTACTCACTCGATGAAACAAAACAAGACACCCCACGTGAAACCGATCCAAAGCTTTGAGCCCCATGATCAGCCGAGAGGAGTGAACGAAAACGTGCGCCTACACTGAAGCTTAGAACAGTCGGTTCGGTCAAGAGCAAGCCTTGGGCTAGGCATCAGAGTCTTTCGAGCGTTTAGGAACCAACACCCACTGATCGGACGAGTGCTCGATATCTTGATCAACGTGAAGAGGCTAGGCTTGTCTATTTCGGCTCTGGCACAGTATCGGTCGTCTTGCTTCGTTTTTCTCATCTTGCGCGCGAGGCGGGTGAGAATGATATCGGTCCGCGTCTCTGTCAAGAACAGTAGAACACTAAAAAAATAGATGCCGCTGACGCTACACAGAATGGTCGCGTGACAGTCGACCCAAAGTGACCTGGTCGACTTACATGGTAGAAATCCACTGAATCCACTTCCAACCTAGGTGGTTGTTGGATTCAATCCAACCTGCGAACAAAGGTCCAAGACCGCTGGAACCCACCGCCGCAGTCGCAAATAGTGCCATGGGAAACCCGCGCCTGAGATCATGAGTGACGTCCGACGATGGTAATCGAGGAATAATCACTCATCGGGCTTCCATATATCGGCGATGGTACCTCCGACAAGGGTTGCACCTGTCGATCCGAACGAGCCGCTGAGGAAGCGAGCAACGACCACTGTCTGTATGTTCGGAGCTCTATCGGGCCAGTTAGCGCGGCCACCGAGGACCGTGTGAGAGGGGCGACTTGCAGGGCAATCATGACATGTGCAAGCATGAAGAGGAAGGTAGTTATGATGTACAGGCGGAAGCGTCCGAACTCTTCTGACAAGGCAGAGGTGAAGAGCGGGACGAGAGCAAACCCGAGTGGGTACGCGCTAAGACCGACGGTAGCCGCAAAGGTGGTGCAGTGGAGGTCATCTACCATTGTTGGCACACCCATGGTGTAGGACGAGATGGCGGCGGCTTGGAATGGCAATCGGTTTGAGTGGCGCCGGGGACGGAGAGAGACTAACCGGTGATGCCAGTAAAGCCACAGGCGGTAATCGTGATGCTCCATTTTTTGGCGGTGGGGAAGTTTGTTGGATTTCGGGGATCCCCATCCTCAAACTCGACCTGTGGGAGATGTGAGCAACGAGGGAGCCTAAGGGACGGGGGAAAGCATACCAGGAGGGTCGTGTCTGGGTCGTGTATCGTGGACGGCTGGGAGGGAGGTCTGAGGGACATCGTCGAGCACGACGAGGGGGTCATGTGAACAGCGGGAACGCTTATTTATAGTGGGGAGACACTGTGGGCATGGTCAATTTTGAGCGGGCGTGTTCGAGCCGCGCTTTTAATCTTCCACCTCGCTCTCTTCTTCATCCCCGCATTCCCGGACCGCATCATCCCAATTTCCGATCAGGCCATCCGCGAATCCAATTTGTGTCCAAGATCGGCCGTCGAAGTCGTCGCTAATTTTGAAGGGTCTTTGCGACAATATTAGTTCGGGTCGCGTCCAACCCCGTGATCGCCGTGTCGCATGCCGAGACGCGGCCCGGCTTATTTGGTTCTGTGTGGCAACAGCCTTGAAATTAAATACACCACAACAACGCCGCGCGAATTCGAAGCACAGAAAACGCGTCGCCCCGTCGCGCTCGCCCGATAGCCATGGAACGGTTCTACAATAGAACCAGGACCGCCAACGGGGACGCCTTCTCAGATCCCTCTTATCGAATGTCCCAGCGTCCCGTTGCCGTCAAGTCCGGTGAAGGGCTTGGCTTCCAGGACATTGGTTCCTCCTTCGGCCCTCCCAAGCCGGTGGTCACCTACGGGAAATCGTCCAAGAGCAAGTTTAAGCCAACAGCAGTACTCCCTGCCGGATTGCGGAAGTTACCCTCCCGCATCCCGGAAGACGAGAGTGACGACGAGCTCTTGCTGTCCTCCCAGAACTCTATGGGAGGCGAGGCGACCTCGTCCTCGAAACGCGTCGTAAAGGGAAAGAAGCCAGATACTCCTTCCGATGAGGAGGAAATAATACGCGTCAACGGTCGTGTTCTCCCTGCACACCCGGACTACAAGCCATCGTCGCTCAACGCCCTGAAGGTGCTTCGGTTCACGAAGAACAAGAAGAGCACTCCTACTGGTGACGCCGTAACAGAGGTACCTCCACCATCGTCATCCCTTGGCGATTCTCAAGACTTGTTCAAGCCGATATCAGACGATATTGAGATTCTCGATGACCGTTTCCCGGATGGTCCATCCTCTTCACGATATAGGCCCTCCGAGAGATCCTCGACGCGTTGCAAGAGTCCCAGTGCGACACGTGTGACTACCCGTCAGCTCACCGATGCCAAGAATTCTTCCGCTTCCAAACCGTCTTCCATAACAGCCCAGGATACCCCACGACCACCCGTCAAACATCGCCCACGGCCGCGCATCGTCACGAAATCTGCCCCTCGTCAGCGTGACAGCAGTTCAGAATCCACACCATGTCCCACGGCGCAGAAGCGCAATTTGCCGCCACATAGCAAAACACCCGAACTACCCGCAAATGCGAATAGCAAACGAACTGTCAAGAAACCAACCTATCCTTCATCTTCATCTTCACGTCGAGAACTACAAGAATTTCCCATGCCGCTGCAAGTAAAGGAAAATGTCTCCGACGGTACACGGAGCGGCGATGCCTCTATCACTAAGACCAAGAAGCCTGCTATATCACGCGCCGCGACGTTCGTGCCCACTCCCAAACCGCTCCCTCTTCCTTCTCCATTAGGAACGAAACCCCTTTCCCGTGGAACTACCTTCCCCAACTTGTCACCTCTCACCTCCTCAAATGACAAAGGTAAGGCATGTGCAAAGTCCTCCGACGAGGACAACATCGACTTGACAGGCGGCGCGGGGAAGCGCGGCGGTCCCAAACCGTTCCCCATGAGTTCTCAGATGCTTGCAGGCATCGATCGGCGGTCAAAGTCCCCCAACACGCGTAGTCCTAAATCCACGAAGCGTGCCTCATCCGATGATAGCGGTGCCGAACAAGGGCGTACTGCGAAAAAGCGCAAGGACTTGCGTTCGGGGTGTGTCTTTTTGTTCCCATCTCTCACCCCTACTTACTTATTCACCGCTACGAATCTCTCCAGGGTGGACACGCTCGATTATCTGCACGAACCTATGGAAGACGATTCCAGTGAGCTGCCGATGTTCTGCCTGGCCCTCACTTTGTGTTCTCATACGTACCCTCGCACAAAGTTGACTTGGGTTACACTCGAGACCCCTCAAAGATGTGTCCCTATTGCGATGAGGAACTGCCCTCCCATCCCACTCCCTTTCTCCAACACTTGCTTGCAACGGCGCGCAAAAAGTCGGTTTCAGATCCACGACCGAGAAACCGGTGTGGTTTGAAAGCACCATTGACGATTTACATATCCGTTTGTCAACGGCATCGCTTCGAATCGCATCAGCTGCCGATTGCGACTAAGCGAGGCTGGCCGAAGTCGATTGATTTTACAAGGGTTCCAATTAGAGTCAAGAGTATGAAGAAAGAGTTGGAAGCTATTATCTTGGACAAGGACGATATGAGCGATATCGAGGGCAATGATACCGACGATGGAGCTAGAGGTCCAAGGAGTAGAAGCGTTTTCTGGAGAGAGGTGAAGAAAGAGGTAAAGAAGCAAGGCAGTCGTACGGTGGTCGGTGTCAAGGGTCAATTCGCAAGCTTCGAAAGGACGCAGCCGGGATAGTGCGTCTTTTTAATTATTATTCACGACCTATGAGAGATGCCAATGATCGTCGGCAGCTATGGCGAGCAGGGCTCGGTCATCATACATCAGACTCTTTTTGATCTCTTTCCACCGTCGACATTTGACGCGTCTTTCATTGCGCCCCTCGCACCAGCTGAATTCATCCAGCGCATTCTCGTACCCGAGGCAGCCGTTCGACTCATCGCGCAGGATCTCTCCGTCGACATTGAAGATGCGACCGTGACCTTGCGCGAAAGTGCACAATACGGCGTCGCCATGTTTCCAGACACAAGCGAGACCAAACGCAAAGGTGCCGGTGTCGATGACGACGAGATGGGCGTCGCGGACCAAATCGTCATGGAACGAGCGAGAGTCCGGCGAAAAGAACTGGCAGAGGAAGAAAAGATCGAAAAAGAAATGTTGGAAGAAGAGCGAGCTGCACAACGCGCCTTGGCGCGCGAGAGTCGACGGGAGAAGGCACTGGAGCGGGCACACCAAGCGAGGGAGACCAAGGCACGTACGAAGGGCAAGAGGGAAGTGGAGGATGCGTCGGAGGTCTCTGAGGCGAGTGCGACGCGCAGGACGCGGCAGGGGATGAAGCAGCGGGCTGTCATGGGTGACTCGGAATCGGATGCTATGTCTGTGGACAGTTTGACGAGCTGGCGGTCCGCACGTATCGCAAAGAACGGGGTGCGAGGTAATCGAAGCAAGGCGGTTAGGGCGATGCCGCAGTTAGATGGTTCAGACAGTGACTCGGTGGAGCTTGTCGGCGACTCGAAACACAAGGCGAGCCTCAGGAGGAGCAAAACGGGCGAGCGGAGCGCTGGCCCTGATACACGTGTCGGCACGGTAACTGCTGCATCAGGCGAGCGGAAGAAGTCATCCAGCGGATATACTTCGCTCGACAGCGATGGAGAACACGAAAGCACCCCTCGACCGGATAGACAACGTAGGACAGACACGAAGACTGCTGTCGGTAGCTCGGATGGACGTATATTACCACTGCGGATTGCGAGAAACAGGCATGGTACGATGTGAGCAGTGTGCTTGCATTTGACATGGCTCCTTCCCTGACTAAACGTTGTTCGTTTCAGTGATCCCAGCACCACCCGTAATGGCTGGTCGCGGCGTCTGACGACCGCGGCCAACAACTCAGATTCGGACATGTCGAATGCGAGTCGGGGATCTCAGAGATTGGTTCTTCCTCCGATAAAGAAGGGTGCAATTAACTCCTGGCTGTTCAGTGACCCGTCCTCGTCTGAATCACCTTAAACCAAACAGCCCGTGTCCATATCGACATACACGCAACCATCACTACATTAATAACCTACCTTATAGTTCGTTGGACTTACATTGCACGGTATGATAGTAAGTTGAACATGTTGCCATGAGATGAGTCTAGGCCGTTTGCCGGGCTACCGGACGCTAGCGAGAGGAACGAAAAGGGACCACGCTCCGAAGTCTTGTTTTGCAACCAATCAGAGTGAAGCTTCAAGCTTCACCGTTGGGTCATGCGAGTCTCACCGCCCTCACTCCACACCCTTGTCTTGCTTGCAAATGTCTCCAGACAAAGACATGCGAGTCCATGCCTTTGCTCTTCCGGTAGAAGTGTACCTTGAGATCATCCCTTTTCTCGGTATTGACGACATCTTTGCCCTCAGAAAGGTAACAGCTTATGTACCTCTCCCCATGTATGCCTGACATCGTCGATTGATCCAAGTTTACCAGACATGCAAGTATTTCCTCGTGCTCACACACGAACGTGGCCTTTGGTCGACATTATTCACCCGCCTGCGCGCAACACAGGCTTTACCCTGCTCCCGAACAGAATTCATGGCTATGTCCTCTTCACAGACTGAACGCGTGCTCTTTGCAGCGTACAAAGTCGAAGCCTCGTTCCTGGCACTCAGAGAATACACCGCATACCGCATCCCTGCCTTGAAACAACCCTACTCGTCGATGGACACTTCAGCGTGTTCCTGGCGCGCGTTCACCTTCATCTCAGACCGTTTCCTTCTTTCTGTAGATAGTACCGCGGTGATCATCTGGGACACGTCTACGCTCACATCGTCATCTCCCGCAGTTGCGTCCTCTCCCTGGGCGCACTTTACCTTGCCAAACTTCATCGGGTACGCCGACTGCTGTTCTGCGCTCTATATCGCTATTGCCCGTGTGCATGTGGACCATCAAAGGTTTGTCGTTTCGGATGTTTTTGATTGACGTCTGATCGTGTCCAGTGCCGCCCTTTTTTCCGTACCCCTCCCACCGTTTGGCGTAAGTGAAACCCATCAGGGGCACTTGCATCCGGAAGCAGAGTTTCCGTTGCGCGACACAGAATTGCTCAAAGACATGGACCCGTGCTCCGGTCGTGCTTTATTGTACTTTCCTCCAACCTCGCTCCATGTGCTGCACTGGCGCGATGATAACAAACGATCAACTATAAACATTCAACCGGATCAACCGGATGACATCGATGAAGGGGTGAGTATCGTGTCGCTCGCTCATGGATCGTACCCTTACGCTTTATTCCTCAGTGGAATGGGATCACATCCTTGCGATTTTGTGGCCCGTATATCCTGTGTTTCAGGGTTCGCGCCGTGGAAGCATACCCTGTCCCTATGGATACCCCAACGTCCGATCCCTTGCCCATACTTCGGCACCGATTTGGCCCTGTCTGCTATCGAGCCGTTTCTCTCTCCCACGTGCGAGCGTCGCGCTGCCCGTCCGGTGAAGTCTACACCATATACATGCTCGCCAACGACGTCTACCAAGGGATGTTCCACTACCGCATTCGCGTGACCACCACACCAGTGCCCTCGATGTCTGTCAAAGTACTCGCCAAGGGCGGTATCCGGATGTCGGACCCGCTACCACTGATTCCGGGGACCAGCGTTAGGTATATGTTGGACGATATCATCAGACGGATGTTTGTCTCCACGTGGTCGTTGGGATCGGCGGGTTTGCGTGGGGTGTGGGTGGATAGGCAGAGGGGGGGCATAGATCGGAGGGTGGTAGCGTTTACGACGCATCCGAGTCGGTTGCGCACCAAGGACGCGCCTTTGGTCACGGGAGGGGATGCACCGGATGCACCGGACGATGTGCCGAGGATGGATGGCAAGGTCATCCATGTCATCTCATCGTATGATCTTCGAGGTACGTGTGTTGTTCATATGCGTCTGGGATGGTCTGGGTGTGTTTACTGTTTTGTTTAAAGATGATATCACGATATGTGCGGTGTCCGAGTGGACGGGGCGTATCGCGCTGGGTTCGCGTGTGGGTGCCATTCTGTTTCTCTAACGATGTCGATGTCAGGATGGGCAATTATAACTTGCATTTGATATACATCATTGGCAAATAGTGCCTGGCTTGGAGTTGTGCATATCCTCGTAGTCGTAGTTTATTCGCGCATCAACCCACTCTCCGCATATTAGTCAGCACCTTGATGAAAGTGATGTGCTAGCGAGGGTGGCGGAGGACCCAACGATGCTCTCGGCGCGTCCCCTGTTGACCCGCGCCCCCCTCCCTCGCAGATGCATCCACACATCCACCGACGACACCCGTGAACACCTCCGACACCTCCTTCGCGAGACCGCACAGTCCGTCGTCGTCGTCACCGCCCGCGCATTCCGACACCCCCCGTCCACGTCCACCTCCGCGTCCACATACCACGGCGCGACCCTCTCCTCCTTCACCTCCATCGCACTCGACCCATTTCCCCTCGTCGCTTTCTCCCTCCGCGTCCCCTCCCGAATGGCATCCGCACTCAACGCCCACGTCGTCGCACCCGTCGCGCCCTCACCCCCGGCGGTCCACCTCATCATCAACATCCTTTCCGCAGCTCAACCCCACCTCGCGGATCGCTTTGCCCGACCCGACCTCTACCCCCATCCATTCCAAGACCCACGCGTGAACTACACCCTCTCCCAGGACGACCTTCCCATTCTCGCAGGTACGCTCGGCGCGCTGTCGTGTCGCCTTGTCGGCCCCTCGCTGCCGCTCGCCCACTTACGCGCGTCACACGCGTTCGACGACGAACAACGCATGCGGGAGGGAGGAGAGGAAGAGGTCCAGCAGGTGTCTGGCCGGACGGGATTGGCTTCAGAGTTGTTCATCGCGAGAGTGCTTCGCGTCGAACGCGCGCCTTTGGAGGACGAAAAAGATCGTATTGGGCTGCACAAGTTGCCGCTTCTCTATCACCGACGCCGATATACGACCGTGGGGGACCACACAAAATCATAACAGGAAGATCCATGATTGCTAGAGCCTAGAGTTGATATATTGATACCACCCGCATTTGTCGAAAGTGATACATAGCAGGTATAATACACAACACCCACAGGGGCTAGTAGGATTCAAATGCCCAACAGAGCGTGTCGAGCGCGTTCACATCTTCATCACCGAAAATAATGCACCAAGATCAACCCAGCGTCGACCACATTGGTTGGTGTACTTGTAGACCGTGGCGCTCATCGCCTGCAAAAACGTCTGGTTGGTTGCTGTAAGACCGCGAACTTCGTCTAAAGACATTCCGTGAGTCGAACCCTCATTGCGCCTAGAAAGAGAAATAAAAGGAAGAAAGCCCGTACCGAGATGTGCACTCCCAATTGCTGCCTTCTCGGCCTTCTCCGGATCGAACAACATCGCAAAGTATCGCAACTGATTATACAGTTCGACGTCCGAGTATTCGAACCGGGCGGTGCCGCGACACGCCGGTCGCACGCAACGGCGACCATACACGCCCATCGAACGAGTTCGGTGTCCACACGTTGCATCATCGCAGACCGTCCACCCTTCGTAATACCGTGCAATACAAGCACGTATTTGAACCTCAAGTTGGGTCTGCAGACTGGCTTCCCCAAATCGGTGGTTGCATGCTGGACAAATAGGGCCGGAGGGTTGCAGGATCGACGACTGTATGCACATGTGCTCGGTGAAATTGTCCGATGATGTGTTGGTACGGTACGGCTTACCTCTCGTTCCCATATGGGTGAGAACGACATCTGCCCTTGGCATCCCCGACATCGGACAAGAAACGGTTCGGAGTTTCGGAACCGTTCTGCGTCAGAGACCTGTGAGTCGAGTGTAGTGAGTGCATGACCCGCCTCAAATCCTCCAGACACTTTGTAACGGCTAGGATCAAGTCCTTCACACCTGTAAGTCAAACAGGTTTCGAAACGGCACACCAACTCACCGAGGCATTCAGCCAACCGCGCCCTGTCAGTTCCCTCGATGGGATCGCACAAGCGTTCAATGGGTGGTAACACCTGCTGAGCCAGGTAATGCTCATAATCGATATTGAACTCTTTGGATGCCGCTTTCTTTAACTCATCAGGGTGCTTTGCACGATCCGCTTGGGCACTCTTCGCGCTTTCCTCTCCAGGAGATACGCAGAAAATGTAGGGAATAACGTCCCCCACGCGTGCGCTTCCACCCTTTGCTTTCATCCGCAAGGCGACCTGGACATGCGGCTGGCTCTTCGCATCAGGGTAGTCCTCGGGATTTTTACCCAATCGCTATAAAATTCGCGATTATAAGCGTCATCGAAAATGATTTGCGAACGGTATCACCTTGAAAACGATGAAATCGTCGACCTTGACCTTGCCAGACCGTACGTTGGAGCCAACGGTAGCCAAGTACTCGTGGATGTTTTCTACGACGATTTCCGTCGCTTCCCCAGATAAAATCTGATCCAGGACATATCTGGATGGAAAAAAAAAATCCAGTTCAATGCGTATGGACTAAAGTGGAATTCCGAAGCCACCCACTGAGAGACATTCTTTGACAATGCGCAATATTCTCTTCGCTTCATGTCCAGACCTTTGATCTCTGTGGACGTGCGCGACCCATCCTCGACTTTGATGGCGGCGTATTTCTTCTTCTGGAGGAGTAACAGCCGCGCAAATACGCCGTCCAAGTCGATCTCGAGGAGCTTGTACCGGTCATTGACGGCCTTTTTGAAATCTGCGGAAATCTTGAGGGCGTCGGAGAGTTCGGTGACGTTGGAATTGACAAAGACGGAATCGGTATCTCCGTAGACGACCTGGTAAGGAGGCGGGGGATGTCATCGATGGCAACTCCGACAAGCAGAGTATATTTATCGCTCACGTCCAGCTGTAGACTTTCGGCCAATTCACGGGTGTGAGTCAAGATCTCTCGCCCCTTGAATGTCGTGAGGGCGGCGAGCGGACGGGCATAGAATCTAGAGTATTCGAAGCCGAGACACCCATACATACTGTTGGCAGTGAGTTTGAGTGCCTGTTGCTTGGTGTCGTACTGAGTTGCGCGCGAGTATTGTTAGTCCTTGGTTTGTACACCCAGTTGTTCCGTTACCTGAAGTAGCTTCGCATGGGTTATCGAGCGGTCCTTCATCAGAGATTTGACCTGTCTGCGGCGCTGCACGAGCGTCGCAATGAGCCGAGGTAAGACCCCCAGCGGTACTTCAGAGCTCGGAGGTTCTGGAATCTTGTCCTCTTCCTCCTTCAAATGCATCAGAGAGGCAAATCAAGATGAAAACAGAACCCACCCTACCTCAT
>QGOH01008748.1:3299-13528 GCA_003313155.1 Boletus sp. MG95
CGCAGGAGGGAGGTAGCGGGTTCGTAGGACCAGCACTCCCATCGATCCAGAGCTGCACTCGTCAACCCTAGGCAACGCATTGTCGAGGTTGAACAAGGAGAAGAAGTAGGTTTGTTCCCGCCTTGCGAACGAGATATGCGTCGTATACCCACTACCCTGCCTCCCACGATATCCCATCCACCTCGTTCGCAGGTCGCTCCACCAACTTTGACCACCGTGACATCTGCCCGAGTTGACGATCGGTCAAGAGGACCAAGGGTATAGCCCACCTCACACTCATCTACTGGAGCAAGTGTCTCACATGGACGGCGCAACAATTCTTTTTCGGATGACCTCCGAGACAGTATTCCATGTCCAGAAACAGGAAATGAAGAGGTATCCGAGTCGGACGAAGTGCTCGCGGATGAAAGTCTCCTGGGAAATGGGGACGAGGAAGCGGCACTACTGCTTCGCGAGCGCCGTCCTGAGCTGGGAATGGGACCTGCCTGTGGGATACTTCCTGGACAAGAACAATGTCTAGACTGAGAGGGGAAATAAGCTCGATAAAGACTGATAACATGGCCAATGGAAAGGGCAACGACCAAACTATCAGTTGGGAGTTCCCCGCAAAGGTGACAGGTCTCCAGGCGGATAGGCGAAAGTTGTAATTGATCTACCGTCCCCTGCGGTTCGTCCATGACCAACAGGCATTCGGAGGAAGCGGTGTCCCATAATGAGACCACACCAGCATCTGAAGCTACACCGATGATGGTCTGCTCATTGTCCGCTAATTTGATTCGGCAGGCGTAGACCTTTGCAACGTGGTCAATCGGGTTACCGGCAGGTAGATTATATCGAATGTGCGGCGTTTCTGGGGTCTCGCCGAGCTCTGCGACCTCTAGTGAACCGTCATCGAGGGAGAAGGCCACAAGCAGAGAGCCCGTCGGTCGCACTGATATGATACTGGCGCGAATCACAGCTGAAGATGAAATCGGTTTGATGGGATATGAGGAGGGATGAGGAACAAATCTCCATTGCATGACGGCCCCATTTCCGTAACATACAAGAATGGGAGGGGGCTCGCGTGGTTGTGAATTTGGCCCAGCTTCCTGTTTGACGGCGACCGAAGATGGACGAGCAAAGTAGATCTCTGTCACTCCCGAAATGTTGCCCAAAGGTACCAATGGTTTGCAGGGTATGACATCCTTCCCGGAAATAACGCAAACATTCACAGCTCCTGAAGCAGTCCCGAACGCGAGGAAACCACCGCTATCGTCTAGCGCAAGCGCAGAAACGGTTTCCATTGCAGACGGATTGTACGATCTGATGGCTACTGGCTCTGGGTCCATGGTGTGCCAAAAGCTCACTTCGTTCTGTAGACCCACTGCCGCGACAGCTTGTCCATTTTTGCTTGCTGCTAACAGTTCCACGTCCGTAGCAAAACCACGTGGCAATGTCGAGAAAGAGATGTGGTCGCCCAAAGCGGTTTCCGTTTGGCCTGATACTGCTTTTCCATCATCTCGGTTGCGCTGAGCTTCCAAGAGTTCGGCATCCTTGAGGAGGTAGAGCAACAGCGCGTAAAGGGGGAGGATCGTCAATGCCATGGGAACCAGGAGAATTTTGAAGAGCCAGAACATGATATCCAATGTTGATGTTGCAGACCGAAGGCTTTGTTGAACGCCCTGACCAACTGTGCCAGCTGGTTGGAATGCGACAATAGTGGGTACCTCTATTCGTAAATGCACTAGAGGATGTTCTTCAGGATTGAGAACCTTCCATAACCGCCAAGATGGATCTTGAGTTTGATTGAGTGGCTGCTTGGCAAACGTGGGGAAGGGGGTAGAAAAAGTAACGCCAAGGTCGGCATTATCATACACACTTGGGCGGGTGAGTACATAGAGCGTAGCGGTGGTTGCCAGGAGCTAGTATGAGATGAAAATTCATGTCAGAGAGCATCTAATGCGAAGAGTGCTCACGAGCAAAAGACTGATATTTTTGTTAGCACGACTCTTGAGCATGACTTTAAGCTGATAGGTAAGACGCTGTTGCCAGGAAGCGGGTGTTGGAGGAAAAGTTTCACGTTGTGCGCCAGCCACGACTGGGGTCAAGCTCGGGTTTTGTCTTATAAGCTGGTTCAACTTTGCGTAAAATGTCAGGGAACCAAACAACCATGAACGTGGGTGAAATTACATGCCTCCAATCGCTGGATATCAATTGAAAGTACAGCCAAGAAAAATGTATGTGCTAGGAACCAATGAGCCACGAGTACCACTACCGCGAATGTGCAGAACTGGCTGATGGCGCCAGTGGAACATCGCGCGATGGTTCCTAGCACGGAATTGTAACCTACGACCTTGAGAGTGTTGGATAGTCCAGCGCGACTTAAGCCTTCTGCTATCCTCTCTTTAACAGGAAGGGTGACGGACGTCCTCGTGACCGCATCGACCTGCGGGAGGGGAAGATGAACCGGGAGGCTCAAACGCCAACTTGCTTCCATACCAGATTGAACATATTCTCCGCTCCGACGAAGATGATAACAATAGGTAGCAGACTCCTAGCATCTTACAATGAGAACATAACACGCACCAAGAAACACTTTGAACGTACCAGGGGACCATGGTAACTTTGAAGCGCATTAGTGAACAGACACTGAGACTAGTAATGGTGCTAGCAGCAATCTCGAAAAGGGCTGTGAAAGTCAAGCCGACTCTAGTGTGGACTCCGTGCATGCGTTTCATGGACCTCCTGACATACGCAAAAAATACTCCGTATGCAAGATAGACGAACGAAGAAATGGATGAGAACCCCTGCTTCTTGGAAAGTCCGTGATCATACTAAGAGACATCAAGGCGTGTCATTGACAAGGAAGGAAGTCGAACTAACCTCGAGGGCGATGAGTGTCGGCTCGATTGTCTCAGTAAAGGCATCATTGCCTTGAGTGAGGTTCTGTAAGATATCGAGCCAGGTATCATGACTAGCTTTGTCCGAGCAGTCAGATTCGGAAAAAACGAATGTGTGTACGAGAAATGTTGCTGAGTCGATGTTCCCCGCGCTTCGCTCGAGGGACCGTCCTGCGAGAACCATCTGAGGTGTGATAGGAATTCCAGCCACGGAAACACCGTCACAATTTTTGAGAGTGCTCGGGATGTTTGTATCCGATCGAAGACGCGTTTCATCGTGATTCCAAAATGCAGTAGGACTGAATACAACACAGTCACTTGAACCTGCTTCAAGACAAGGCACTCCCTGAGACCTGACACGCTCTAATATTCGCTGTTCAAGTTGCAAGGCAGACACAAGCGTTTGGCTGGTCAAAGCACCGGCGTCGTCAACGGTGTTGCTATGTACCAAGATGCGTTCCACTCGAAGGGTGCGGTCGGAGCCGCAGCGTGCACGGATCAGCTCATCATCACGTGTCTGAATGTTAGGTTGACCCTGCCAAAAATTCTGGAGGTCTCGAAGGGCGTCGCTGCCGAAAGCGACGTAGTCAGCAAGAAATGAGTCGACGACATTTGACGTGGACGCAAGACGTGAATACGACGGTGTAGAGGAGTAAATGGCCAGAGCAGGATATGACAGAGATGTGATGACCACGGCAGACACGAGAATAAGACGAATCTGGTGAGTTGCACAATGTCTGTACCTGTGTGAGGAAATCTGGCAAGAATGCAGTGGGCTGCGACGTACATTCCGAAGGACCGCAAAGACGTGTCTGCCAATGTCCGTATTCGTTGACAGACGATGACGGTGGACGAGAACAAGCCTACAGTTTGTCGTGCCATGCGCAAATAAGATATTCGACGGCTGTTCAAGCCGCTGAGAGCATGGTACGGTCACAAGCCTAAGTAGTACCTGCTGACATGGCTCCTTAATGTAACTATGCTCCATGCATCACGTGATGTACAATTTAGCCGACTGACTAGCGTTAGACTTTTCTACCGCTTTGTCCTGCTGTTTATTGCACCCCAGGCCCCAGTGCAAGATCCAAATCCGTAGCATAGAGAGCAAATAAAATATATCAGATCATGAGGTATATCATTGTCCCCCGACTTCGTGCTTTCAATTCGACCTTCAACTACCCTCCCACGTCACTGTTATCGCTATCTCCGCGAAGCCTGCGAAAGTTGTACCAAACCGTGGAATCGCGTACGGTAGCTATCAGCATAAAGGAGGATGACAAGCCCGCTGACAAAATCCCTGAGCAACCGAATCGACGTCAGAACCGAATCCAATAAGGAATAGAAAATCCGAACCAGCTTCGCACTAAAGAGCGGACCGGATAGTCAAGAACCTTGGGAATGGATGTCTGAATGAGAGATGGCCATCTGTCAGTAACGATTGCCTTTGGGTTCGTCAGGGCGCGAAGACCCTCGGGACCACCTGTCCTAGACAGTTAAAAATGCTACGCCAACCATACAGTTTGCGCCGACTCACCGAAGCGCCCATAACCACTCCCTTTCGTGCCTCCGAATGGAAGATCCTGGCTGTAAAGCAAAACTTATCTGTGCCAATCGAAAATGACGGCTTGTTGACGTACTTCAACTATGCATAATCATCAGACACACTGATCGATAATCAGTAAGTGAAACTCACGTAGAACACTCCGAAATCATTGATAGAGACCATTCCACATTCCAACTCTCGAGCAACTTCCAAGCACAGGTCTTGATGGGGTCCGAAAACACTGGCTCCAAGACCATACTTGGTACCATTGGCGATCTCGATTGCTTCTTCGATATCATCATAGCGGATAAGCAAGGCAATTGGCGCAAACACTGATTCGATTGTTAGCGTGGGAATACGCTCTAGCGGTGAGCTCACGTTCTGTCTGCGCAATCTTCGACTTGGGATCGACATCACCAAGTACCGTTGCCGTGAAATACGCATTGCCAGCTGAAGAAGGATGGAGATACTTCTTTCCACCAACGTCCATTTGAGCACCCGCTTCATGAGCTTCGAAAATGAGGTTTTCGAGTACGTCGAAACGGTCATTCGTAATCATGCATCCGCAATCAACCGTATTGATGTACCCTTCCCTTGATGGTGCTAAAACGGAGCCAACGCGCAACTTTTTGGCTCGCTCCGTCAATGTTTCGTAGAGTTCGTCATACTGATCAGAGTGTACGATCAAGCGTTCAATACCGATGCAGTTCTGACCAGCGTTTTGGCTGACGAAAATCAAAAGGATGATTAACAGGGCACGAGCGATCGAACTCACAAAATGCCACGCATCCAGACACTTGCGTACTTCTGGATGTCTGTGTCAGGGAGGATGATAGCCGGATCTTTGCCACCCAGTTCGAGCGTTACAGGAGTAAGGTGCTCCGTTGCAGCCACGGCTACCTAAAGTCCCGTGAGCAATTTATTAAAGGCAGGTCCAGGTCTCAGCACCTTGCGTCCAATCTCTTCCGAACCGATGAACGTGATATGTTTGATCAGAGGTGACTTGGTCAGTATCTCTGCTTTGTCGGGCCAGCAACAAACCGTCTAGAAGTATATTCAGAAACGCCTGACGAACTGGAGACATTCACCAACTTGAATGATATCAGCATCGTGACCACAGGCTTCAAGTGCCTTTTGTATTGCCCCGACAAACCAGTCGGTGGACCATACGACGTGTTCAGAACACTTGAGCACAATAGCATTACCAGCAAAGATGGACGCGATGATTGGTGACCAAGCATTGTGGAGTGCTGCGGGCTTGTATAAGAAACACGCTACTTAGTATGCGAATCCACTTACGGTAGTTCCAAGACACGATAGCACAAACCACACCCTTGGGCTCATAAACGACTTGGGACTTCTTGTAACTCAGCATCAGATTTGAATATCTCGTCTCGGTTCGTAATGCACGCTCTCCGTGGTTAATCAGCCACTCCAGTTTTGAGCATGTCGTCAGAATTTCGCCAAGGGCAGCGTCAACCACTAGAGTGAACCAGTTCATTCCTTCACCCCTGCTTGGAGCGTACTGGGCTTACAAGTCTTTCCAGTATCACGGCACGCGACTCTCGCACAAGCTTCCTGATTTTCGACGAGCCACCTGAGAAGACTCCGCATCACTCTGCGCCGCTGAGCAAAAGTAGTTTCTGCCCATGAAACTTGTGCGTGTTTCGCTCGCTGTATCTTCGCCTGGATTTCACGTTCATTGTCCGCTATGACTGTCTTGATATGTAACAAGTTCGCGGGGTCGTAACACGTGATGTAATCTCTACCACCCATAAAGTGATGAGGGAGAAGGTCAGGTTCGGTGAGATGCGACTTGAGGTTTGCGTTATGAACCCTCAGAGACTCCCATTGAGGGTCTGCAGCCTGACAGGACATCAGACACGTGGCACAGAACGAGAGTAGACCACATACTTCGGGTACATTGTGTCTGAAAGGCACGGCACTGTTGTGTGCCTTCTGGTAACGATCGAAAACGAGCCAGATACCGAAGGCCGAGAACACTGTCAGGAGGTACAGGACTTCAAGTACGCTAGCCTTTGGATCGTTTTCGAGCCATAAGTTGAGGGTACGGAGTGGATGGAAAATGGCATAGAGAAATGAGGGCATAGCTGCTGCTTGCGCACTCTGCACGGACAGGCTACTGGTGAAGTCGAACAGCCGAAGGGACAACTTAAGCTCGAACTGAACGCGTCCAATGACAAAAATAAAAATTCCATTGTAACGCGATCACGTGACTATTCAGGTTTACCTCATCTCATGACTGTCGAAGACTCAGTAGTACTCAGTACTCAACCCCACTCCGTGACATTGAATACAAACAAAACTTTTCATATATTCGCACTCGTAGTGATCAACTTCATAGAGATAGACCATATTATCGACGCGAGAGGGAAGGATACCGGGAAGGACTACGAGAAGGGTTTGGTTTGTTCCTTATCACCTTGACAGCGCAACTCGACCTACTTCATTGAAATTTAGGAGTCCTTCTATCTGCGATGCCCCAAATGGCGCTCCTTTATATGACGGGCAAAGTTTTTGCGTTGAACCCATTTGCCACACCCCTGCCACACACAGTAGAATCTCTTACTTCTATTCATGTCCCTGATACCATGAATATCCTTGAAATGCGTCGGGACACTGTGACACGAAACCCCGGCACCACAAATCTTGGAGGTACCCTCACCAATCCATCCACAAGGCATCATTGCCACACATGAGTGGGCATTGTGTGTCACAGGTGGAGATATATCTGCTTGGGTCGCTTGAGCGTTCGCAAGGATTTCCACCTGTTGCGCATGATCAATAGATGCGGTAACAAGGCACGGAAGTATCTCCTTACATCGTGGGCCTCGTCATCAAAATAATCGTCTTCCTCAATGACATCGTTCACCTGTGAAGGGTTCCAGAACCCGGATATACAGAAACAGTGTGTTAAGGACATACCAGAAGATCTGGTACGCCAGCTGGGGTATGATTGATTGTGATGAGCGCCGGGTCAAGCGCATAGCACAATTGGCTTTGGTATGGGATATCCATGAGTTGAGGATAGCTGATGCATTAGATGTATTTTATATTTCAAAGTAGAAGGGCCCCCCAGAACTCCATGCATGGCTGTTGGACGGCGGAAGGGAGGGCGGAGTGATATGCAAACATGGAGGTAAGACTGGAGGGCAGCCACACTTGCATAATTCCAATGGCATTACAATGACCTCGTTGTCATTCTTGATGAGCGCCGCTAAAAGAAAGTAAAGTTATCGACATTTATTCCAATGAAGTCGTAACCACACTACCTTATACTGTATGCTTCAATGTGTTTGACTCGGATTGAGAGAATGCCAGACCTGACATTGTGTTGCAGCGCCAGTTTCGGTCGGAAGTAGATGCTTTGCGTGGCATCGCTCCTCGAGACAGCCAGGATGTCAATGGAGGCCGGGCCAAGACAAATACCGGATAACGGGGGAAATACTTGGCCGTCTTCGACTGGGCACCAAAGCTCTCCAGGGAAAGGGATGTGAGAGGTGACAACCAATGGACAACGACCGTGTCCACAAACACCTCCAGGGGTGGAGGGACAGAAGAACACGTTTCGGCACTAATCCCTGCCTTAGGGGCAAAGCTAGGGGGAAATTTGGAGGCGGCCCAAATTTTATGGAGTTCTCAACTTTGCTTCACTGTAGCATGGAGGGATGGTTGTTATGAGGCGGAGACTTACGACATAGGGAATTATTCATTTTGACATTTGCCCGCTGACCAATACGACTGTCCAGAAGTTTAGATCCTGACATGCCGAATGTGTACGGCTCTCCGCTCACAGGCCAGCAACGATGATGAGACGCTCATTTATCCTACCGAGTTTTCAAGTTTTCAACGGCCCGATGCAGATGCGGCGTCTTGAAGGAGAACAGTGGATCCCAAGCCATTGGAAGGCAACCATTTACTCGTAAATTTGGCTGGGCCAAAGCCGCCAGTACGGGGAAAACGAGAAGGTAGCGGGATCCTGTCAAATCGTTTCCGATCGGCAATGGACGTCGAGATCGTCCACCAGTTCCAGAGCTGGACAAAATGCTGTAGCTCATGCATGCGCGAAACGTGGGGGAAAGGTCCCATGGAAAACCATCAAGCTATGTCTCTTTACCATTAGACAGTAGCCCCACATCAAAGATCCACTATGCTTGAACCAGAGCATAGTTGCCCCCGGAGGTCCATCGCGAAAATCGAAACTGCGTCCCGCCCGTCCACAAGCTTCGAAAACCACGCGGGCAAATGTCCAGCCAGCCCGAATGCGAGGAGCTCCCCAGAGTTTCTCCACCAGACAGGTATGCGATGGCGACGCTAGGCGGAGAACTGAGCCGGCGAATTTGGTCAGTTCACTTTTTCGCCTGTCCACCAATGAAACACGAGGCTGCAGTCGTGCCTCCGCATCGTAGATCTGATCGTCAGTGATCGCCAGCCGCCATTTAAACGCGACAAGTTCACGTGTATCACCTACTTCCCGCAGTTTGGACTAGAATCTGTGGGCACGACCGTCCGATACGCCCAGCCAGAGCCACCCCAGCGGCACTTCAGTGCATTCGCATTAGAAGAATGTTGCCTATCGAGTACCAGGTATGCTAGCATCGTGCCAGCTGTTGTAAAGGGCATTCATTTTGGAGCAGACACCCCATCCACCCATTTGAACTCGGTCGCTCTGGATGTCAGAGGTTAGCTGCACGTGATTTGAAGAAGAGGCCGATGCTGCTGGTCCGCGACTAGTGTGCCCATGAATGAGGTTGGCCGCCATGATGCGTGAAGGATGGTAATTGCAATATGTCTTCCCAGACACTACAAAGCATTCCTGTACACAAACCTTGAAGGTGACCCAGACTTGGTTGCCCGCGCAATCGATGTTTTCGTTGGTATTGTCCTCGAAGCTTCGAATTTTCTTGCGCCGTTCTGTATCGTTGCAGAAAATGAGATCGACTTGATAGGTTCTCACATCCATCTGTTCCGAATGTTGAACCCAAAACAAGTCACCGTGCTGGCATGGTTCAACAAGGTAATCGGAGCTAAATCCAAGGGAACACTGAGGCAAGGAAAGTCTGGCACGCCGGATAACTTTCAGTGTCGCCGACATTTTAATTGTTTAGTCGCGTCTTTTCACTATGTCACGTCAGTGGAACTAATCCTACAGTGAAGTTCATGCTGGACAGTTCCTCCACCGGCAGGCAATCATTTTTACTATGAAAGTACAGTAATTGTTACACACAAAAAAATCCTGTCAGCCCTTTAGGATGCTTGCAAGCATATTGTGCTCTTTTTGGGCCCCTTGCTAATACATACAATACAATCACTCATGTACATGGTCCACCAATCACGTGGGGGACCTATGCCATGGTCATCAACCACTCCAGGGCAAGTATTGACCGAATAATCAATAATGGCCAGCAGCCTACATCTACATTGCTGCCAGAATGGCAGTGGTAGGGAGTCGAGTAACATTGAAGAAGCAATTGGACACTTCCAACAAAGGAGGGAAAGGGATGGCAGCCCCTCATCACGAACGGGTCAGCGGATAACTCCGTCGCCGCCGGGAGGGCGGTGGTGAGGCTAAACGACATCCAGGAAGCCGTTTGACAAAGCACTCCAGGATGCAAGAGAAGCGTCGACGAATCAAGAACGGGCCAGCAGACATCCCATCGCTGCCAGGAGGGCGGTGGTAGGGGTCCGAGTGACATTCGGAAAGCCATTTGATAAACCGCTCCAGGGCAAGTGGAAAAAAGAGTTAACAGAACGATCAGTGCTGCCAGGAGAGCGGCGGTAGGGAG
>QGOH01008748.1:13747-37978 GCA_003313155.1 Boletus sp. MG95
TGCTTGGCTGCCATGGAGGCCGGGTTTGTACAACGCAGGAAGGTTGAAATCCCCATCATCTCCAGTGATCGAGTCAGTGCGTCGCATCTAATATGACTATTTTTAGTGTCTCTGACGCCAACTGCTTCAATGAGTTCGCAGGCTAGTTTCAGGAATGAGTCTCTCACATGCACAATTGATCCTGCTATATGTCCAACGGTGTAACCGTAAACGGCTTCTAAAAGCAGAACAACCGTCGGAAGACAGCCGTTTTTTCGCAAAGTCGCTGGAACTGGGGAAAAGAATGGCCAAGATTCTGTCAGATTATTTCCGTCGGAAATGGACAATCGCCGACCAGTTCCAGAGTCAGATGGAGCGCTGTAATCCATGCTGCGCGAAATGTGGGGGAAAAGTCGCATCGAAAACCTAACAAATTGTACGTCTCTTCACCGTTTGATGGTAGGCCCAGATCAGAGACTGATTATACATGAACCAGGGCACGGATGCCCTCGAGAAATGGTGACATCGTGAAAATCGAAACTGCGTCCCGCCCGTCATTAAGCTTCAGAACCCGGACAAGACGTGCAGCCAGCTTGAACGCAAGGAGCTCTCCAGAGTCTCTCCTCCAGATAAATATGCAAATGGCTGCACAAGGCGGGAACTGAGCTGGTGGATCTGGTCGGTTCACTTTTTCGCATGCTCACTGATGAAACCTGAGGCTGCAATGTATCGCTGGATTTAAAATTGGAGCATTTCCCTCAAGCCTGAGGCCTGAGATCCGAGAGTTGGGTCGCTTCATCGTTTACAATCCACGTGCCTCTACATCGTAGGTCCTGTCGTCAATGCTAGTGATCGCCAGCCCCCATTCAATTGCGACACACTCACATGCATCGCTCACCTCATGACGTTTTGAATAGAATCCATGGACAAGACTGTCGTAGGCGTGCGTCAACCCCAGCGACACTTCAGTACATTCGCAGGAAGATATCGTTTATCGAGTACCAGGTATGCTAGCATCGTGACTCGCCAGCTGTTGTAAAGGGCATTTACTTTGGAGCAGACACCCCATCCACCCATTTGAACTTGGTCCATTCTCCACGAGACCTCGAGCGGGTCGCTGGATATCAGCTGTTAGCTGCGCGTGACTAGAAGAAGAGGGCTGATGCTGCTGTCTGCGATTAATGCTTACCAATGAAGTTAGGGTACATAATCGTATGCCTTCCCAGACACTGCGGCGAAGCATTCAATGTACCCAGACAAGGTGACCCAGGACTGTTTACTCGCGGATACGACGTTTTCATTAGTATCATCCTTGAAGCCTCTCGATACGTTCTCATTTTTCGTCTGTTCTGATCGTTGAACCCGAAAACAAGTCACTGGCATAGTTCAAGGTGATTGGAGGGGCTGGTTACGATCGCTCGAGACTGGGTTGTCCGTCGACCTGAAAATGATTATGCATGCCGTGTTCCGTAGGCAAGAGCGGAAGAATCCAAGGACTTGGGAGGTCAAATGCGCCGAGTATCCCGACTTGAGGATGTCCCGTATATTGGGCCCGCGAGGTACCGAGGGGCGTGTCTCTTTGCGTCAAAGACGCGAAATGCTTGAGGACGGTAGACTCCCCCTCTTCCCTGACGAGTTTGAGCTGAGTGCAAAGTCGGGCTTGAATCGGACGCGTCAAGGTCTCCTCCTGAATCTGATTCCTTGGCATTACCGCGGTCACGGACAGAAAGTTGGCTTTGACTAACTACTAGCGGCAGTCCTGATAGTATATCGAGTCCACCTTGGACGCACTGCTGATCGACTAACCACACTGTTCAGTACAGACTAGGAAAATGTGTAAATTCTCCAAGAAACTCCTTCTGAGCCCCTTGAACATACATTAGTGAGATCGCAGAGCATGGTGTACGTGATGCAGTTACGCGAACGGGTATAGCGGACAACGGAAGCAGGGGAGACGGGAAAAGATGCAATGGCTTGGTGAGGGAATTGTCCGGGAGGGAAATGTGAGGGAAAGAGATATAATGATTTAAGAGCGGGAACCGCAATTTGGCGAAAGGAAGTGGAATGTCTGGTCAAAGGGCAATGTGTTAGGCCCTGGTGCACGACACTAGCGTGCACACACAGGAAGACACATTGTGTACATGTATGTCCAACTAACCAAATATGCGGGGGTGCAATGAAAACGAAGGGAAGTCATAGTGCCTCTTTGACACTATTACCAGTGATAGAGTCCTTTTTCCGTTTACCGCTTGCGAGGTGGGCGCTAAGTCTCTTGAAGGAAGAGAGACTCGATGACTTGGTCTTGTCGTGGGTCTCCGTTTTCTTGAGGGAAGACTCACTAGAGTCCGCAACAGTAGTGACAGGAACCTCAGAGGCTGCATCATCAAGCGGTGCTGAATCCACGTCAGATGATGAGCCACCACCAACTAGCCGAATGGTGGTGTCTGCAGGAACGCCTTCTTCTGAGGGTGACGATGATGTACTCGGTTCTGCGACATCGACCGCTGGTTGAGACACTAGTACTAGCTCCGACTCGGTGGATGAAGATGAACTGGGAGTAGCTTCCAAAGGAGCTGCGGCAAGCAAGTCGGTGTCCTCCTCGCCTGTTGGAGATGGGTCGACAGGGGAGATATCGTTACGGAACACTACCTCGGGTGGTGTTACTTTGCGCAGTGCTGGTTTGCTGGCAATGACGTCATCATTGACTGGTCGTCGCACACCGCGGCCAGCCTCGAGATCGATGTCAACGGAGGAGCGATTCGAATCTGGCGGGGAGGGGAGCGGTACAACATCATTTACACTCGGCAAGTTAACAGGTTGAGGAGCCGGTGGTTTGGTGACCGATATGACGGGAACATCATGAGTATTGGTGTTGGTCACATCAGCGAGTGCAGATGGCTCTTCGCTGAGTTGCTTCCCAAAGACTGGTATGGGTACCACTGTTGCCGACTCGTCAAGGTTCAGGACGCCTAGACCATGGCTGTCGGGGGCCTAGGATTTTCAGCAAAGTTAGCCAAGAGAATCCGTTATCTGGAAGTCTGGTCACTACCTTGCCCTTTTCCGCAGATGATGAGATGTCTTGCAAAAGTCCTGCCTCGTACCATTTTTTGACGCTCTTGTCCGCCCATGCTTCCATTGGATTCCACCCCTTGTATGCTCCGGACATCTGTAAGCCACCTGGACCTCCCTCGCCCCCACCATCTCCTTGCCCTCGCCCGTTCCCATCATAGAAGTAGGCCTCGTACCCGAGTTCATCTTCACTTCCATCGCTTTCGCTATTCCCGTGTCCAAGTTCATAACCCTCCCCACTCTCCAATTCGTCCGCGAAATTCGCCAACCATCTTGCCCAACCTCCAGGGCCGTCGCCGCGCCAAAGGACAACTTTAGTATCAAAGTCCCTACCAAAGACAATCACTTGCCCAGCGCTTCCGCCTTCCCCGGGGTTGAGATCCACGCCGATGTAGTTGCCAGCTTTATCGACCACAAGGGGTATCCAGCCTCGTTGCGAGTAGTCCTTGCGTATCCAGCCGTCTGGTATCGACTGCATGAGATCACGAAGACGGGGATTAGCACCAGTCGCCGGATCATCGTCGACCTCTCTCCAGAACCTCCACTCTTCTAAGACGTCTTCGAGAGGCAGGAGCGATAGCCCAAAGAAGAGACCTTCAGAGCATCCTGCGGAAGACTCGGCCTCCTGACCGTCGACGACGAAATACGATTCTCGAACTGCTTGTGGAAGCGCGAAACCAAATTGCATCTCTATTTGTGCCAAGTCTTGAGGAAGAATCCCATAGCTGAGAGTATCCCCTAGTTCTGGGTATTCACGAGCAAGCCAGACCTTTATCCGATTCCATGTACTGGCTAATGGTGGATATGGCGGTGGTGGTGTTGTTGCATCGGTGTAAGGTATATTATGTAGAGGAAGCAAAGAAGTTGGCCGCGACCGCAAGCTGGTAGTGTGAGGACGCGCTCAGACAAGGACGAAAAAGTAGTGGAGTCGGATCACTCACGACGTCTGCACATAGCCGTATGCACTCATGGGAGACTGTGGTGGGTAGGTATATGCTGGGCTGAGGGGCTCCAAGGACTGTAGGGTCTCTGGGCTGAATGCATCGGGGTGTGAAGGCAATGCAGGAGAAGTAGTTGGGAGGGAGAAGGCTTCGTGGGTGCTTGACATCGCCTGGCCTTTTCGCAGAGACTGCTTAGTGCCACCAGCGAAGAAGTTGACCAGCCAGTTCATCGTTGTCGGCAGCAGAGAAGGAAAGTGGGAAAATGATGTGAAGTGGATACTTTGTCAACCTGGTCAAAGCAGCACTCGACAGTTGCTGGACTTGGCAAACTGAGTTGCCGTGAGCTTCACTGAGTGTATGGTAGTCCTGTTGCTACGTCTATATAGATCTCCTCCCCGAGCCCTCGTCAATTTTCGTGCTCCACCAACAACGGCATCCTCCGCAGTAGGTTACTACAATCAACCCCACACGTGCCAATATGAGTACTGACAGCGAAGTGCGAAACAGCCTTGAACAATACGGAATACCTCCGAGCTACAGACTAATACATGCTTGCAGAAACACCGTCACCGCGACAACCCTCCTAGATCTGCATCTGCTTCAGGTCTTTAGAAATGATAAAGTCGCAACTCGTCTTGGCCCTGATTTCATCGACGGTCACGTATGGCGCAAATTCCATGAGATGAAGCTCCCCATTATGTCTATCCACGTCGAAAACAGCGAGGTCCGTGATAATTTGGCTGACAGCACGAGCGCCCGTAAGGGGAAGTGTGCATTCTTTCAGGATCTTGGGGCTGCCGTCCTTCGCGCAGTGTTCCATGGCTACGATGACCTTTGTCTTGTCTGGGTTCGATACGAGGTCCATGGCACCACCGATACCTTGCATATCTTGAACACCCGTGGCGATTAGCGTTCTAGGAGGCGCAACTCACCTTTCACGAGCTTGCCTGGGACCATGAAATTTGCAATGTCACCACACCCAGAAACTTGCATAGCCTGCTGGAACATCAGCATAAACTCTCTCAACAAAGACTTGGATGCATACACCAAGTATGGTCACATCAATGTGGCCTCCACGAATCATGCCAAAGGAGTCAGCCGAATCTGTCGAGTTCGTTGGTCAAGCTAAAGTGCTTAGTAAACACAAAGATTCCTGCTTACCAAAGATCGATGCACCAGGCAACAATGTTACAGTTTCCTTCCCAGCGTTGGTAATGTCTCTATAAAAAGTTCGGGTAGGTTAACGGGTGCTTGTCAGAAATGAACATAGGCACTGACGGATCAGCCTTGTCCTCCGACGGGAATGGGCCCATTCCCAGGATACCATTCTCGCTCTGTAACCAGATTTTGACGCCAGGATGGAGGTATTCAGTGACCAGAGTGGGAATCCCAACACCGAGGTTGACGTGGAAGCCATCCCCTATTTCTTGCGCAGCACGTCGTGCTATTCTGCGACGAGTGCTCTGCTCGACCTTGGGATCTTTTGTGCCATCCGCGGACGGCGGAGGAGCAGTGGCCAGGATTTCGAACTGCTTGGGCTTTGTGCATTTGACAATTCTATCGACGAAGATACCTGGGCAGTGAACCGCGTTCGGCGACAGACTGCCGATGGGCACAATCTCTTCTGCCTGTGTGAAAGATAAGTCGAACGACCAACACATATATAATTCATTTCCTTATTTACCTCTACGATGGTGAGCTTAGCGTTCCTTGCCATAACGTTGTTATAATTATTCGCAACATACCTGAAGCGATACCGTTAAATCGGCAGTCGGAGAAGCATGCAAATCCCAAACATACCTGAATACCAGATTCCCAGCCTCATCCGCCTTCCATGCGTGCACAAAGGCAACGTCACCCGCGATCGCTGGTTCCATCACGTATCGTTTCCCATCAAACACTCTAAACTCCTTCTTATTTCCGGAAATCTTAACGCCCTCTTTAAATCCGCCTGCATTGAAGCGGATGGGTATTCCACCAGTCTCGACAGTTGTGGAAGCTCCGGTGGGGGTGAAGAACGCGGGTATGCCTGCACCGTGCGCTCTCATGCGCTCTGCGAGAGTGCCTTGAGGCACGAGTTCTAGCGACATGTTACCTTCTAGGTACATTTGTTCAAGATATTTGTTGCTAATTAGAGTCAAGATGTGTGTTGTTGGGATAAAGGGCACAGGAGAACTGACCCTCCAAGGTATGAGATGACTAGTTTCTCCAGTTGCCCTGATTTGAGCATCTTGACTGGAAGTCATCGGCTAACATGTCACACCAGCTGCGAGAATGCCACCTACCCAATCCACCCTCGCCCGAGCCCGCATTGTTTGAAATAGCTGTGATTCCTGCCACATCTTTCCTCTTCGAAAGGGCAGTAATTAACGTTTCTACAATATATTTGGTGAGCACCATTTCGATCGGGTCTGATCACTTTACTCGCCTGGGGTGCCGCACAGTCCGAACCCTAGATGAAACGCGAAGGTCAAGTATGGCTAAGTATTAGCTGATAGGAGACCTACCTCCACTCAAGAGGACATCGCCAGTTTTGACGTCCTTGACTGCCTCGTCAGCAGAGTCCCAGACCTTGCGCCTTTTGAGACTTGTGGCTGCGACACCGTAATTCCTGACACGAAGCCTGCACGAAAATACACGCAACTCCGCCCTCAAGTTAATTCGAGGCAACATTAGGATGGTGTTCACAGGGAAAGCAAGAGAGTAGAAGACGGAGAGAATCGGTGATTTCAGGTCTGTCTACATGCCTTTATACCTTTGCTCAAGGAACCTTTCGCAGCATGGCTCCGCGGGCCCAGTACTCACAGGCTCAAAGTAAGAGGAATCCCTGCCGAACTGTGAAGAACAATGCCTGCGACTCGGCTTGTAGTCCTCATCTTTCATCCATTCCTCGGCAGCAGTTGGAATGCTTCGCCGAGGGCATACTGGACCACGTGATACGTTTTGCACATAGTCTGTAAACGCGTGTGTGAGTGCGGGATTAGATGATTTGGAGGGACACTCACGACGGTTCCGATCTGTTGTCCCTATCAAACCGATTGGTCAGACCACGAAGTTGAACATTGTCACAAAGGTTGGCAGTAAATAATGCGTTGATCAATATTCCACCAAGACCGATACAGTGATGGTGAAAGAGATGGTAGTAAGTATTACAACGATCTTCGAGATCTTTACGCACGACGAACTGGGCAATTACAGTCTACTCAGATCTCGCGAGACCTTGAAGTCGCAGCCTGTCTTCGCCTTGACTTCTTCCAAAGTAGCTCCTTCTTGCAGTTCAATCAGCTCCAACACGCCGTTCTTCCGGTCCACATCGAAGACAGCGAGTTCAGTGACAATCAAGCTTACAGCCCGTGCACCGGTAAGGGGAAGACTGCATTGCTTGAGAATCTTCGGGGTGCCATCTTTCGCACAGTGTTCCATCACTACGATCACCTTGGTCTTGTCGGGGTTAGAGACAAGATCCATGGCTCCGCCAATACCTGCGTGTGGCACATGACATGGTGAGAAACAAAGCGGAGCGAACTGGTTTCGAGTATGTACCTTTAACCAGTTTACCAGGAATCATAAAATTAGCGATGTCGCCAGCCTGAGAAACCTGCATGGCCTGCCGAGCAGATAGACATATAAGCGAGGGCAGACAAGGTCTGAGAGACTTACACCCAGGATTGCAACGTTGATGTGGCCGCCGCGAATCATTGCAAAAGACTCGCTGGAATCTACCCGTGGCGTCAGTCAATGAAAGCACGCCGTTGAGACGTGCGTACCAAAGAGTGATGCACCAGGTACCAGAGTAATAGTTTGCTTTCCAGCGTTAATGAGGTCCCTTCATAACGAGATCAGCGACCTCAACACTAGCAGGCCATGAATACAACCGCACTTACGGGTCGACTTGTTCCTTGGTAGGGAAGGGACCCATTCCAAGGATACCGTTCTCACTTTGCAACCAAACGTGTACACCTTCCGGCAGGTGCTCAGGTACAAGTGTTGGCATACCGATCCCAAGATTCACATAGAACCCATCTTGGATCTCCTTTGCGGCACGTTTGGCAATCTTGTGTCTTTGAGCCAAAGCAACAGCTTGCTCGGGGCTTAACGGTTCGCTTTCTGGAGCTGATTCGCTCGGGGCCAGCGTCAGAAACTCAATACGCTTGGGTTCGGTCGCAGGAATTACACGATCTACATAGATACCGGGAATGTGGATAGTGCTGGCATCCAAAGAACCAATAGGGACGATTTCGTCAGCCTCGGGGGCAGGTGAGCAGCGATCATGAATAACAAGGTCATGAACTTACCTCGACGATGGTCAATTTAGCGTTTTTCGCCATAGCAGAGCTGAAATTGTTTTGAGCGAACCTACAGCATCCTTGAGCGTTAAGACACTGTGGACGTGGTAATCGATCACGTCTCTCACCGGAAAACACAGTTCCCGACCTCATCGACTTTCCAAGCCCTGATGAACGCGACGTCACCGGCGATGGCGGTCTCCATAACATACTTGCGACCATCGAAAGCTCGTGTCTCCTTCTTGACACCCGGTACTTTGACACCATTTGCGAAGCCACCCTCGTTGTACCTCATGGGTATCGCACCTTCCTCGACTGCAGTGGAAGCCCCAGTAGGACTGAAGAATGCGGGTATACCAGCAGCGTGAGCACGTATGCGTTCTATGAGACTGCCCTGAGGACAAAGCTCCAATGAAACTTCGCCTTGAAGATACAATGCCTCGAAAGCCTTGTTCCTACGAGAACACGACAGTTATTGAAGTGGTGGTTAGCAGAGGTGACGAACGAACCCTCCTGGGTATGATGCGATAATTTTGTCTATCTGCTTGGTGTTGAGTAGCTTTCCTGTCGAAAAAAATGAGTCTGCTGGTTTGTGTGGAGTCGGGATTGTCATGCGCACCAACACCGGTGTCACCTGCCCCTGCATTGTTGGAGACGGCAGTGAGGTTGCGGACATCCTTTCGCTTTACCAAAGCCGCGAGCAGGGTATCTGGAGACATGTTCAATGAATGTACAGTATAGGTATGAGCACCACTTGGACCGCACCTGGGACACCAGCAACCCCGAATCCTGTCGACGTTCTCATTGGCCATGATCATGACGACGCGACATTGAGGCTCACCTCCACAAAGCAACACATCGCCAGATTTGACGCTCTTGACTGCCTCGTCGGCCGACGCCCATACCTTTGACCTCGGAGTCCGCACAGGCGTGCTGTAACTTCTGAAACTCAGTACGAGGCGTGCTCTGAGGAGAACAGGCGTGAAAGCCGCTCTCCGAGCCCGTATACTCAACATGGTGAAAGCTGGCGCTGACGAGTCTGACAGCAGCGACCGAAGAGAAACTGCAAGAGTAACACGGTGCTGGGCACCCGGCCCGCGAGTACTATTAGTAGCTGGCCGTCGGAGCTCATCCGCAGAGGTCGGCTGATCCCCGCCCAAGATAGAATATCAGAAAGCTATCATCGTATGGAACATGTGTACTAAGTAAAACAAAGTGGAGGGCAAATATTCAACGTCTCCTTCCTGGCCCTTTTGGTCTAGCAAATGAAGTACGTGTAACAGTATTAGTGTCTCTCCCGTTGTTTGCTCCATTCCCTATATTGAGCTCCTCCTTAAGGAAGGTCTCCGTCAGCTCTCTAGGGTCGGAGGTTTCTATCTTTCTGGATGCAACTGCGAAACCGCGCTCCTCGCCCAAAATATCTCTCACCTGTCTAAGAATGACCACAGCACCTGTCGAGTAAACCATACGGGACTTGATTGGTGAAGTACTTGGGCAGGAATAGATGAACGCTGTGACGGAGCCCAGAACTGACATTAGTATCAACTAAGCGGTATCATGGCTGGCCTGCTGACCAATGTCGCGTCCGTTCGGTGAGGCATCCTGCCAAGCGAATAAACAGTAGGCTGTGCAACCATTAATCTCTCCGTCGCGCAACGAGAACCACGAACACATACAAGGCTCCGAGAGAGGAATATTTGCGGAGAGCCCATTGACATCGTCGATTGGTACACTGTTGCCCAGCACGATCTGTTCTGACTCGTTTATTTGCTACGACAATCAAGGCAAATGTTAGTGCGAGCCAACGACAACGTTGCTGAATGAAGCTGACCAGGACAACGAGATGGCTGCCTTCCCCAGCACGCAGCTCTCCTACAGCCTCTCTGGCATCCTCGACCCATGTATATTCGACTTCCCGGTTCCCAAGGTGATTCTGTCTGGCTCTACTACCCTCGTAGGTAGCACTTGCTTCCCGTTCGGCCGCTCTGATGTCAGCTATCTCCTGCTCTCTTGCACTCAAGGGTTTTGGGGCAGCCCGGTGCCGTTTGTGAGCAGCATAGGCATCTGGCGTGACGTCCGACTTGGATGTAGCGAATAGACTGTCTGTAAACACGGTTGATCCGAGGGACTTCGTTAGTGCATTCCGGGTCGAGGCGTAGAGCATCTAACCACGGTGGGTCACTGAGCGACGAGATGCGAGCACGCAATCCGATTGAAATCAGTAATCACCTTTTGTCTGACTTGGGCAGCATCGGGCACGTAACTGATTATCAGCCACTCAGATGGTGCGTTGTCCATTCGTGCGAGCACGTAGCATGGGTCATTTTCTTCTAGATGATCTTGGAGGAGGGCAAGATCATCATCAAGAGAACCGGAAATGCCGACCGACGTGACTGGAACAAGAGATTCTATAACGAGTGCGACCACATGAGGTTTGCACTCGGTTGGTGGATTGGGACGACTTCGCACCGTTCTGAATGTTGACTTTAATGAATCGGACGTTCTTCGTCTCGACAGCGGCGGAAAAGGCCTGCGTTAATTCTTCAGATACTCCGATACCAGAGGTGGCGGCCATGGTAGTACAGAATAGGCGTGCAAATGGAGACTCGACGGCATCTTTATTGCAGTCTCGGGAAGCCCAATGAACAGCACGGCTTGAATTCGCACCACGCCGGGCCAACACCAATGCAAGAAAACTCTACGGAGATGAGGGAGGTCTACGTTATACATTATCGGAATGTATCATTACAGTTCACTATAGATGCAACATATGTAGGTCGTGCCGGAGATCGCTGAAAACAACAACCAAAAAAATATCCATATGAAATGATCGACGCTGGTGGGTGGGCAACTTCATTGCATCCCTAAAGAGCCCATGAAACTCGAGAGATCCAAGCCTTCGTACTCGTCCTCTGCTGGGAGGTCTTCGAGACCTTGCAGGAGATTCTTCTGACTGACAGGTCCAGCCGAATCTCTCGTCTCCTTCGCCTTCTTCATTGCTGCCGCGGCTGCCTCCTCCTCCGGTGTCCGTTTAAAGAGATCCAGAACAAGGTCAGTGTCCATGGAGGAGAGACCGGCGTTCTGTTGCGTAACAACCGAGTGTGCAATGTTGAGCTTAAATCGTTGCAACCTGCGTGATAAATGAGCAAGGAGTGCAACCTCGAAAACATGGCACATACCCCATGATCTTCTCCTCCAGGGTTCCTTTTGTGATCAGTCGATAGACATTGACGACTTTCTTTTGGCCAATACGGTGAGCTCGGTCCATGGCTTGTAGATCTTTCATTGGATTCCAGTCATGCTCCACGAAAATGACGGTATCAGCCCCAGTCAGGGTAAGCCCTAGCCCTCCGACATGTGTAGTCAATAGAAGACAATCGATACTCGGATCCGAGTTGAATGTTTGAACAATCGCATGACGCTTGTTCGGGTCTGTCCCGCCATCAAGTCGCATATACGTGACAGAGGGCATGTACTGCTTGAACAAGTCGTTTTCAATGATGTCCAGCATCTGTTTCATCTGACAGAAGATGAGAGCACGATGCTGAGAGAACGCTCCACTCGGCGAATCCAAAACTCCTTCGTTCGGCTCAGCTTTGCCTCCTTCGGCAGTAACCGCGGAACCACCTCCGATGCCGCAGTCACTCAGAAGTTGGCTGAGAATGTTGATGAGCGAGGTTCGAAACAGCATTTGAGTCGGCCTACCGTAGTGCTTGTAGCTTCGGCGCGTGTTGGATATCGCTCAGGCTGTCAACACTACATCCGACCTTGGCTAGAGCTGCCGCGACCGCATCATTGTTAGTCTTGAGAACAAGTGAGGGATGGTTGCAGAGTTTGCGGAGGTATTGTAATGATTGGAAAACGTGTCGCTGTCCGCCGTCCTTTTCAGATTTCCCCGAAGTCATTGATTGTATGACACCTTCAGCTTCTGCCTTCGCTTCCGACTTAGAGAAGTCGTCATAGAGAAGTTTCTGCACTTCTGAAAGTTCACAATAGTAATCCTGAATGATCTTCGGCGGTAGGTCATTTAACACGTCCTCCTTCAAACGACGGAGCAGGAAGGGCAGAACTTGTTTATGCAATGCTTCTAGCGCCAAAGCGGCTGAAGGCAAACACAACCTCAGTCTCATGTAAGAGTACAATACTGATCGACGTACCAGCTTCACCTGTCTTCGCTTTCCCGTCGCGACCAGAAAGTATAGGCTTGCTAAATCGCTCGTTGAATGATGTCTCTGTGCCGAGGAAACCAGGCATCAAGAAATCAAACAAGCTCCAGAGTTCCAGTACATTATTTTGAATCGGAGTCCCCGACAGGATCAATCGATGCTGTGCCTGGATAGCTTTGACTGCCTTTGTCAACTTTGTCTTCGCGTTCTTGATAATATGCCCTTCGTCAAGAATGCAATAGAGCCAGTTGATATCTTCCAAACTCCCAATGTCATTGCGAACGACTTCGTATGAAGTAATCACAACGTCCATAGTGGCCAGCTTGGAAAGGAGCTTTGATCGCTCTTTCGAGCTTCCGGTGTAAAGGATAGGTCGAAGATTCTCCGCGTACTTCAGGAGCTCGTAATACCAGTGTCCAGTGAGTGTCGGTGGGCAGACGATTAGCGACGGTAGGTGAACTGCATCGGATGAGTTTGTCTCTTCGTATTTCTTGGCACGTTCGGCGTGTTTACTTGCCAATATACATATTGACTGAAGCGTCTTTCCAAGACCCATATCTACAGATATCACCGTAGTTCATAGAGTTTAGTTTGGGACAAGCAACGAAGTTACTTACCATCGCAAAGGATACCATGCAGTTGATACTTGGCAAGGAAGGCAAGCCAGTTAACGCCCTCCTGTTGGTACTTGCGTAGTTCTGCATTGATCTTGACAGGCATGACATAAGGTTCAACCTTGCTCCCGTCTAGCAGTTGCGTCAAGAATTGCCTCTCCTCTTGTCGGCGCTTCAGCAAATCCTCTGGGAAACCAGGTGGGTCGGGCAAACCAGCCTATATGCATCGTTTGGGAACGGGTGCTTTCTCAGCAAATAATGTTTACCTCTAGTGGGACCATCTTCACTAGCGATGCAAACGTATTTGTTGCCGTTGATCGAATATCGTCGTCCGAATCACTCATTCTTCCAAGTACAGGGACAACCAAGAATATAACGTAGGGAAGCGCTTTAATGTCAAGCTTCTGCACAATGTCTGACGTGACCTGGTCAGCGCACGTCCCACGAAAAACATTGGTGTGATCGATGAACGCACGATAAATGGCTTCAGAGGCCCCTTGTCTATTCGAGAGCACAACTGCATCCCCAATCAAGGGAACAAGCTGTTCTATCACAAAGCGCATAGCTTCTGCAGTCATAACCTCACAGATGGTAGCGAAGCATCGTGCAGCCGTCTGCCGGATAATCGCAAACTTGCTCCGAAGAGCAACAGCAATGGCAGGAAACAACTCGGCAAGCTTGGGCCATAATGCAGGATCCAGTGCGGGGGAAATAGCCTCAAGAACGCTTAAGGAGTCGATGACATCCTGTCCGTATTGTTTTTCCATGGAAACGTCCGCTTCTTGGGGAGACTCTGCTCAAGGGATGGGATAAGAGTCGGTGCGACCGTAGGCGATAATTTAGTCGTACCTGCACTACACGCACTCAATAGACCACCGCACATAGACTGCCACATCTTGGGGATAGCTTCAAGGAGGCGCGGTCCGAACTTCGCTGATAGCCTATCGAACGCGAGGCCAGCTCCCCTTCTAGAGAGTTTCGTCTTCGCAGCCTCATCTTCTGACTTTACAGGTTCTCCCTTTTCTTGTGAATCTTTAGCACTTCTACTCGGCAAGATTTTCGACCATGTCTGTAACGTAAGAATGCCTTTATAGATCGTCCGTGAATATGCAAAAGTTGGCGTCTGTTCTACATCTTGACAGAGGAATGTGCAGAGATTCTTCACGATCTTATCCGGAGGCTGGTTGATATTGTGTAGCACGCAGAAGTCGATGAAATTGGCAACAGCAGCTGCAGAACGTTTTTGAAGGTCCAGGTTGTCCTCGTTCTATGCATCTTTTAGCAACCATCCAAGGGTGGCAATCGCGAACTCACCTTGATGCCGTTCATGATACCCTTCACCACGGGGCTCACCTTGTCGGGAGTGCTTCTGAATGCCACGAAAGCCGCTGCAAATGCAGCCGAAACACGAGTATCATGCTGAGCCTTCACTTCGGCATATTGCTCAATATTCTGCACAACTTTCCGTCTCTTCTCAGCAATAACGCCCAACTCGCGCTTCTTCGTCCTGCCGAGACTATCCTTGAGTTTTGTGTACATAGCGCCCACGGCCTCATGTGCGGTGTCGATGGTAAAGCACTCAGACCTGGTGCCCATGATGTCGATCTCATTGCCGAGGTGAGGGATAAGCGAAATGGGGATTTTGCAGTCGCTCGAGAAACAATGCAGAAGTGAATAACACTCGGCATGTATGCGGTGAAGAGTAAATGCCATTTCATGGTACGCTGTTGGAGGTGATCCTTGGAGGAAAGCAAGTGCTTTTGTGCTGAGTTCACCAGCGAGAGGGAAATTATCAAGGATTGGGGCGGAGGGCGAGGACGTTTCATATGCGCTCGCCCATTCTTCGGCTACTATAGCAGCCAGGAACTTCTGGAGCATGCTCGTTGAATCCATGTAGTGGAGGAGGATAGGCTGAAAAAGTTCTTCGACAGACTAAAGAGTTTTAGTTTGGTTTCTGGGTCGATCGCAAACTATACACGATGGCGTACCTTCGAGGGCCAGTACACGATTAGGTAGGCAAGTGCAGTTGCTGTAGCAATTCGAGCTTGCAATATAAGTTCCGAAGAGACGAGGGAGAGGTCTTGAGCGAGCATGTTCTTGTCGACGTTATGTCTCTCGGGAACCGCATCAGTCCCATCCTCCGCAAACGTTGGGTAATGAAATGTTGATGTGTCAATAGGAACGCCGAGGGGTGTCATCATAACCGCATACCATTCAAGCACTGTTTGTTGCTTCACTACCCTCTTGATCTGACCTGGGATGCTCGAGACAACTTCAAGTGCTGTGCGCCAACTAGAGAGCGATGCAGATCTTATGTCCGAGCGCTCTTCAACAATAAGATTCTGGAAAAGAAGGCGCAAGAATGGAGTGGCTATCCAGTCTCGAGGAAGCGATGACACTGTCATAAAAGATGACAAAGTCTTCACCACAGCCAGACGAACATTCGGGATTGTATGCCGGAAAAATGGGAATAATGTCGGCGCAAGGTCCGACAATGGAAGGCTAACCGAGACGTCAAAACATTAGCTGAGGGCACCGAAAACACTTTTGATACTCACGATAAGTTTGAATCACCGAGGATGTCGATGACTTTGCTGTAGGTTACCAGTTTACCTGCCGACGATCGGATGGGTCCAAGGAAATCATAAAACAAATCGCACGTACCCAGCAGATCCATCACAGTACCAACGCTAGAGCTCAAGTCATCCTTCATGTCCCGCAAACAAGTCCACAGCACAGCCAAAACTCGATCGAGTGAATCTGGTAGCCGCTCAACCAGGTGACTTGCCACGGGTAGCAAGCAAGTTGCAGCTACCGCACGGACGTCATCATCCCGATCGCTGAGCCTAAGGAAAACATTCAGCAACCTAGTTCGTCTTCTACCGAGGAAGATGATATACCCCAGCACAGCAGCATCCACAACTCCCGTCAAAATTGCTCTACCCACTTCACCCGATTCTTCGTCCTTTGAGGCGTCAAACAAATCGCTTCTGACCGCGACTTCATACTTGATCCCTAGGAGACCGGCATGGCGCACCTCCCAGACATGATTTCGATCATCCTTCTTGCCTACTTTGGCCTTTGAGGGGAGGACAAATTCTTGTCTTATCATTTGCAGAAGGATAGAGTGTACATGGCCAACGGAACGAAGGGGCATGTGTAATAGAAGAGAGGCAAGCGTCTGAGAGACCATTTCGCGGACAGGCGCGACAACCTGGATCACTCTGAGGACGAAGTTCAGCAAGAAAGCTTGCCATCACCCACCTGATCGGAAACAAAGTCCCCGAAACGATCAAGAACGAAAACACAGAGAAGCCTTGCCGCCAAGCGATTGCACCATTCTTCGTGCGCACGCCCGTTCTCTTTCGACGAAACACCATCTATAAAAGATGATCAACGCAGGGAGCGAACACGCGCCAAGAAAAATGAACCTTTCATCCCGCCGGATGCACCTTGTGTTTTAAGTAATTCCCGTAATGCCATCGCCGCCCCGTGACGTGTTTCCCATGCAGGCGAGAATAGATCAACTTCAAGAAGACTAACGATCCCGCCCCACACCCATGACCCTTGAGGGACTTCGAGTGCATTGGAGTGTTGAGGGGACTTTGGGGAGACAGCGCCGCCCTTTGAAGGATCGATAACAACCTTGTCTGAAGGGGGTGCTTTAACAGGAGGATTTGGACTATCCAGGCGCGACTTTGGCAATTCTTGTGCTTCCGCGGACAGGAGGCGTGCTCTATAGAACAGTTAATGGAATCAATAAATGTAAATATTGACCTACTTATTAGAGGGTCCAGTGGCGGTGGTATTGTAGCGCGAACCGGCACCAGGAGGTGGAGGAGGGGCAGCAACGAACGCAGTGCTCCCTGCCTTGCGCTTCCGTTTTAGTCGATTGCGCTCGCGAGCAGAGAGGCCGCTCAAGTCATCTGGTTCTACCGCTGGAGGGGCTGGAGTGACCGGCGAAGGTACAGCAGGGGTACTGGAGTGGGACCGAGCTGGTGGGGAGCGCTCTTTCCTGAGATTGAAGTCGACTTCCATAGGGGAGACAGACGACGTAGGATCTTCTCTCTTGACTTGTACGTCGGGTTCACTCGTTGCATCAGCTTCTCCCTCGATTGCAAGCTCCTTGTCGATGTCCATATCGTCGGGACTGCCGACACTATCGAGGAAATCAAGGCCGAGTCGGCCCATGGCTTCTTTACGGGCACGTTTCACCTCTGCGGAGTTGGCGAGTATACCAATGGGCCTTGTAAACTCTTTGCCGGAAGAGGCCAGAAGGAGGGCACCATTTTGCATGAGCTCCTGGACGGAGAAAGGGGGAAATTCAGGAGGGGTCATCGGAAAGTCCTCTGGTGGACTAATATTATCTGACTGGGGACGCCAGACAGGTACGAGAGTAAAGATTTGCAAGAGGGTATTAGAAGCGGCTGATCTAGTTTCGTAGCTCTTTGAATGCAGAAAGGGTAATATCTAGGAGATAAAAGAACTCTGTAGCGTGCAGCGCGAGAGAAAAGGTAAAAAGCTCACGCGAGCGACAACAGCCAAGAGCTCCGACCAGGCTGATGTGTCGCCGATGGAGGCGTGCTGGCGGATTGACTTGAAGTCGTCCTCGACAGCGACATCGCTAATGAGACTTCTTGCGGCGAGCTGGGCAAGCTGTTTGGCGGCAGTGTTCCTGACGGCTGATGAAGAGCCGGTGTCGAGGAGGAGGAGGAGGCGGTCCAAGCTGATGGGAGGGCGGGATGAGCGTACAAGAGAGCTCGGAGGGGTGAGATAGCGCACCGGGAGGTCATGTCTTAAAAAGGAATACAGGCTGCGCCGAGTGGCGGGCCGGATGCAGAAATGGGTTACTTTGGGAGGAAAATGATCGTCTGGGGAACTTTCTCACGGTCGTTCGTTCCGTTGTCCTTTTTATCTTCGTCCCCGCGTGACCCAGCCATCGATCTTGTCACGCACATGTCACACCCGCCTCCCATTGCACGTGGCACTTTCCCGTCATGGAGGCGTCTTTGCTGACGGAGTATGCCCGCCTCGTCCTCCACCCCACCCAATGTCTCTGCGCTCAACGTACGCCAGGCCAACCCGACACCCATCTTGAATTCCGCTCGGCCGTGCGCCAGCTGCTGGAGCATCCTGATCTCATCGCCCCCATGGACTGCTTTATCAACATCGCGCACCAGAGAGTCCCTTTTGCCGATGGCCGTGCCGCATTTCACTGGCGCATGATGTACATAGACGCCTCCATCCTCAAGGTCCTCGCCCGCGCGTCAATCCCTGGCCTGCAGGAGGATATTGCCAGGGAGTGCATCGCAACAGTGGATCACGCAATCATCATCGCAGGAGCTGCCGCCGATGTTGCGCGACGCGATTATGTTGCGCACGACGTAATTCGACAGCTGCAAGCCACCATACCCATACCCTGGTGCCCCCCCAGTCGCGCCGTCTTCATCACTAAACCAGCGCCTGTTCCGCATCCTCTGTCCACTTCCACAAACAGTATACGCACTCTCACCGTACTTCCATCTATCGTTACTGCCCAAAAGCACTGGAGTCGGGCGCCGTTCGTCATACGCGGATATGCCGACGATTGGCCAGCGATGCATCAGCCACATCAATGGGCATCTCTCTCATACCTGTTCTCTGTCGCGGGCCCTGGCCGCATAGTTCCCGTAGAGGTCGGAGATGACTACAGGTCCGACGATTGGTCCCAGAAACTGATCAGCTGGGAAATATTCCTTTCTTCCCTCGACCCATCTGCATCAGCAGTCTCTGAACACCGCCAGCACACCATCTACCTAGCCCAGCACAGTCTCTTGACACAGTTTCCTCAACTGCGTGAGGATATCATTTTGCCTGACATTGTCTATGCCTGCCTCAACTCACCCGATTTCCCGGCCTATGAGCCACCATCCGACGTCATAGTCAATGCATGGCTTGGCCCAAAAGGGACCATATCACCCGCTCATACGGTAAGTCATCTATCCACTCCTAGTCACTAAAAGAGTCAGCGTTGGCTTGTTTATAGGACCCGTTCTTCAATTGCTACGGTGAGCTCGCGTGCTGCTAAAAATATACCGCAGAACTTGACTTCCCACGCGATAGTACAAGTGGTCGGTCGCAAGACAGTCTGGCTTGCACCACCTAGTGTTGCGGCGGCCATGTATCCCTATCAGTCCTCCCTCTCCGGCGCTGACAGGTGCCACAACCCAGCAGCCAACACGGCTAGTCCGTTCATGAGCAATACTTCTCGTGTGGACGTGTTTCCTGTGACATTACACGAAATGGAGGCTTCCCAAAAAGCTTTCCCTTTGTTTTGGGACACGGTTCCTGGTGAGGCGTCCTGCGTGACACTGAATCCCGGTGACCTCTTGTATTTCCCCCCGGGGTGGTGGCATGCAATGCGGAGCGAGGATGTGAGCTTCTCCGTGTCAATGTGGTTTTAGATGAAATCCAGCGGTCTGCCTGGAGGTAGTCGAATGAACGGAACGAATTTGGCGGTGTTCCTGGCCGAATGGTGTTGTGTATCACAATGTGTATCAGGTTAAATGTCAGAGGTGTTTGTCCACGACAACGTAGATGCTATTAGTAGCTGAGCTACGCGTGTGTATAGCTTTTTCAAGCTGACCGGAACACATCTGAGTCTCCAAGTTCCGGCTGTTCGACGTCAACAGCAGCCCAGCACCGGCTCGCCTTTCATCTCCCGTCTCCCATGTCCTTCTCTGACGCTGACCGTGCTGTTGGGCGCACGTCCCCGTTCCCGAGCAGACGGAGTGGCGCTCTGTCGCCTTCGCCCTCCGCTTCGTTAACCGACCAACATCTTGCGGAAGCTCTGGCCAACTCCCCAGACAATGGAGCGACCCTGGATTTCACCCACAAAAGTCTCACCGATGTCGGAGAGGATGGTGTCGAGTGTCTAGCCACCGCCGGCAGCAGTGAATTCTCCACAGAGCAAGTTTCAATCACCAGGTCTGCTCTTTTGCTACGACACGCTCATGGCACGAACTGAACTACGGACCTCCTTTGCGTAGAATTGCACTCAGTTACAACCGTCTTACAACACTTCCAACGGCGTTCGCACTTTTGTCCTGTCTACGTTATCTAAACCTCAAGAACAATAGCTTTTCTGTTTTTCCGGATGTCGTATGTTCTGCAGTGTTTTATGCCACTGTCGTTGGTGTCTGACATGACCGTAGTTGACCGTAATCCCCTCCTTAGAAATCCTGGACATTAGTAGGAACAAGATCAAACGATTGCCAACGCAGCCAGGCTCGCTCTCAAAGCTTCATGTGGGTCTCTCGAACTAGTTAGTTAAAAGGGTTCAAACCGCGTTCTGTTTTCAGGTCTTGTGCATTTCACGCAACAGGATCACTCGCCTACCAGGATACCTGGCTGATTTTGGCAGTCTAGACGTATTGAAGGTAGACCGTAATCCCATTGAGTGGCCACCGAAACCAACCATCGAAATGAATGGCTCCCCTAACGACCCAAAAGCTGTGAAGGACTGGATCCTTGCATTGCAAAGGTGGCTACGGGAAAATAGCCAGCCCCGTCTGGACATCAAACTCAAGCCCAGCGCGGAGTCATTCATGAGCGAGCGTGCTGCTCTTAATCACTCGATGTAAGTGCGATTTAGTCACGTTCGGCATTGATCCTTAGAATCACTTTTTCAGCGAAGAGAGTTTACAGTCCTGGACAGCACTAGCAGGGGAAGACTACTTGAAAGGGCCCACACCACATGCTCCGGCCTTCTCTATTGACGACCATCTCCCTCTACCTCCGATTCGACCACCCTCTAAGCCTGCAATTAGTCCACGCTTCGAACGACCACCACCCCTCAGGCTGGGTTCATTTCCACCGTATGACCCGCCTCTCCGTTCCGGCTCGCCGGAAAGCTATTTGCCAACTCCTGAAGAGTCCGTGTCGTCAACTGACGACGATCATACTACCGTACCTGATGGCTTCCAGCACCAAAGAAATGGTTCAGTTACGCGTGGAAGTCGCGATCGTCGGCCTGCATTGTTCGGAAGGAAGAGTATCCCAGACCTACGCACCTCACCTCGGTTCGGCGACCAAGGGCACGGCGCACAGTCACTTGATTTAGCGCCATCGGCTATTCCTCCCATGCCACCTTCATGTACGAACGGAACGCTACGTGATGACTTCACCATGCCCTCCCCTCTATCGCATCGGCAAGATTCTTCGTCTTCATTTTCCGAGGGATCTTCACAACTGGGAACACAAAAGCAATGCACGACAACACCCCCATCCTCAGCATCGCCAACATCCGCGGAGCGCCCCCACCCAGTACCTGACACTGAACGTCATGCCTATTTTAAGCGTCTCTCCGCTTTACCTGTTAATGTGATCGCCAATAATTTATCGCCTCCCTTGCGCTCCCTGGTCGAATGCGCACGTTCCCTCTACTTCTCCGTCTCTCAAGTATACCAAGCGCTCTCTCACTACATCACCTATACGATCAACCAGAAACTCTCGTCAGTTCTCCGGAAGGTCACAGACCCGGCGTATACTTATATGACGCAGCTTAACGCTGCTCTTGAGCGATTCGATACTGTTGCTAAGAAGGCGACACCTCCGCCACTGCTGTGCAGGGCATTGGTAGAGAGCAGTAGGGATTCGGCCGCTGTGTTTGGAAAGGCAATTGCAATGCTCTCCCTACAGCTGAAGATTTTAGCATCGAACGATGACGATCGATACATGCGTTCACTTGTGCTCATCTTTTACGGAGCAACTGCGGAGATATCATACGCATGGCGAAGTATGATCCCTCACATTGAAGCCATTAAGCCTTATTTGTCAGACCCTCGCCGAATTGCTTCTTGCAAGACGAAAGGCCACACCATAGCACCCCCGACCTTGAATATCGATTCCTCGTCATGTTCTCCCAATGTAGGGCCATCGCAACTCTCGGGGTTCCAGCACAACATTCCGATTGCGAGATCGCGTCCCACACCTACTACACTAGGAAGAGTTCGTACTTCGCGGCGGCATGCTGGATCATTTAGCTCGAAGGACGTGGAAATTGGGAAATCGTTGCCGTCTTATGACTTGCCCCTACCTCCCAACCTCCCAAACGGTATATTATCAACAGCTCGGCTTGTTGGGCAAAGAGGTCCAGCTGCGCCGCTATCTGCGTCCACCTCTGGTCTTGTCTCCTCGTCGACGGGAGGAGGAACGACTCATGGTATCCTGCCTCTAATATCAGCGCCACTGCCCCCTCGTCCTACGTGGACTGCTCGAAATGGATACCACTCACGGCAAGCATCACAAGCCTCGCTGACAGCATCGTCTTCGTCTTCGTCACCTCAGGTTCCCGTACGCCGACCGACACTTGAGATTCCTCTGTCGAGAACCTTGGTTGACAACGACGCCCTAAACTCGATGGAGACTGCAGTGACTTCAGCGCCGGTTATATGGGAGCTTATGCAAGAGATGGTAGAGACCATATCACAGACACCAGGGTTGAGTGGAGATTTCCGCGATTCCATTGACAAAGCCAAAATTGTCACGGAACATCTGCGAGTCAGCATTGTTACCGTGCGTGCTGGAGACCCGACTGCCGACAGGAGAGCGCTACGAGACAATGCGCACTTGTTCGTGAAAGTGAGTCAAATCTACTCCAATACCCGTCCTGTTTATATTCCGGATCACCTTTTTCGCCCCGGCTGACATTTTATTCGCGGTAGATTGTCGTAAAATTGTCAAACTTCATCAAGACATATGGTTCCTCGCATGCAGTCTTCCCAGATCTCCGTTCCAAGATGGCGGCTCTTACTAACTCGACACAGGAATTTGTCATGCTTCTGCACGTATCATCTTTTTCTCCTTCAAGTACTCCTCTCCCGTACTCGCCGATGACCTCAATGTCTGCGCACTCTACAAATGCGACTGCTAATTTGCGCGGGCTCGACGATAAACTCGGCGCGAGCCTGTCGCGTAGTTGTAGCACACGTCAACCTAAGGCTCTCAAGTTGGTTGCACCTGGGTCAGCAAACCTCCCACGTAGCGCACTCCCGAACCAATCTCAGTTTAACATTCCAATACCACCACGATACGCTATTCCCGCAAGTACTGGTCTTGTTGGTTATGGTAACGGGGAGACCATTAGAGGAGACAACATTGCAGATGAAGGCTGAGCGCTGAGCGCTGAGCCTCTCCGCGGACAGTCGGTGCTTTTCAGTCACTCATGTTTTCACTACGTTTTCTCTAATGTCTTTATGTCAGATTGGTATCCCCCTTTTCATCGTCATGACGCTTTTTGTCAGTGTTTGTTAAGAATATCCTCGATCCTTCATTATGTTACGAGTCCACCTCGCCCTGCATTTTAGCACACCGATATATTTAGCCTTAACACTGCCCGACATTACATTATACAGGCCCAGCATCATAAATCCAATCTAGCACTAGTGCTCTCTCGCCTCACTCTTCTCCTTCATTTTTCTTTTTTTTTTTGTCATCATCAGGTTGGCATACAGGTACAACGCGATTCACTCTGGATGTTTCGTAACAATATCAAGAAATGGAAATAATTGCAAGTGGATGTACATGTGATCGTTTGTGAGCTCATTGGCCCCTAAAACAACTTTGTCTGAGCGCGTCAAGGACACCTCGCCTATCATGTCAAGCGACTTGATCCAGCACACTTCCGATGTCATTCTACGTTCATCGGATGAAAAATCGTTCTATTCTTTGAAGACACTTCTATCCATGTCGTCGCCTGTGTTCGGTGACATGTTCACTCTATCACAGCCGGACACTTTCAACACTGTCGACGATGAACGTCCAGTCGTCAACTTGGAAGAGGATAGCTGCACGCTGGGGCACATCCTGTCCCTGTGTCATCCAGCTAGTTGCACTGGGCAACAATTCAAGGTAGAGAGTATCCGCGAGCTTGGGGCTGTCCTTGAGGCAGCAACGAAATACGACATGAAAAATGCTCTCTCCACTGCACTCAAGGAGCTCTCCGATCCCTCCTTTCTCCACAAAGACCCCGTGAAGATATATGCTCTCGCATGCCAGTACCAGTGTCACGAAGCAGCGCGGTTAGCGGCCAAGTACACCTTGGCTCTCCCGACGTTGGTGCGTGAACATGTGCCAGAATTAGACAAGATCCATGCTGGCATGTTATGCCGCCTTCTCTTGTACAGGGAGGCATGCA
>QGOH01008752.1:2267-14952 GCA_003313155.1 Boletus sp. MG95
GGCCTTGTCTGCTGGCCTGGCATCTGTCTATCCGTCTCGCAGACCCTCTGGAGTCGCGTAACCTCGAGAAGTGACTATCAAAGCAATCCTGGGAGGCCGCTCGAAGATGGAAATTATTGATTCCTGGCTGAAATTCCATTTTCTCCCGTAGTCTCAATTCCCCTTATAATCCCCAAACGAAACTAATTCCGACTTGTTACCCACACCACCTCTGAATCAAAACACCGTCAATCGATGAGTTCCACCGACCCCGCCGCTGCGGTTTTCCCAATCGACCTTGGCGCCGCCTCCACATATGACCAACGTGTTTTTCCTCTCGCGTATCATGATGCTGGCGGCAATTTCGACAAGGGCAACCTTTTGATTGTAGCAACACTGGCGGAAATGGAGGCGATTAGGAACCTGGGTGTTGATCTCAACAAGAGCGAGGACTTCATTTTTAATACGAGAGTCAAACTTGAAGCGTTAGTGTTCAAGCGCTCATCCACAGCGTATGCACATCGGCTCATGTCATAGTAGTTTGAAAGTGAAAAAAGCAAACTTACAGGACAATCGCAAGACTCTCAACCCGTTCAAAGCATTTCTAAACTACAGAGCAGCCCGGTTGTTTCATGCAGCATCGAAAGATCTGTACCTTGAGACCAAGGTTGGGTTCCCCAACTACTGGTATGCAACATCTATTAAGTGTACCACCCGTTTAGCGCACATCTGAGAAGATCCAAAGAGAGGAAGAGCGTGTGCGAGTAGTTCCAACTACGCAATTGCGAATGGTAGATGGTAAGTTCTAAACCAGTTCCCTGATTTACGCTCTCAATATTCACACTTGGTCATACCTCAGGCGCAATACCACCGGATGCAAAGGTCGTCGGAGTCACAGTTGACCTTCCCGAAGGATGGAATGACGCTGCCGAACGCACGATCAATGACGCAAGGGAGACGATAGCTACTACAAGCCCATTTCAAGACAACTCCATTATTTCACAGCTACGTGATGGTGAGGAAGTTGGGGTAGTCAAGTGTGATAATGACTGATAAGATCCACAACAAGACGAACATGCAATCACTCTCGCCGATACTGAAAGTTTACTCAGCCAAGATGAGTGCGCTTCTGGCGCTGATGAAGGCAACCAAACCCCCATTGTCTCCAGCGATCCACAGCAATCCAGCCCGACAAGCCCGAGTTCCCAAACTATCAATCACATCCATATCTACCAGAACTCTATAGTGACGACAAATTCCAACCTCAACGGATTTACAGTTAATCGTGGCTCACGGAACAGTGGAGGTTAGTATCAATGTCCTTCGAACAGTGTGATGTTGACATCTCCGTAGCATCGGTAACTCAGGAGTTTGCACCATAATGTCATTCGCACTTTCCCGCCGTTCTGTGTAACAGCCTATTGTAGCCCTAGTGAATGTATAACTCTTGGTACCGCATTTCCCACTTGCACACCAGCCCCGCCAATGCATTAAGTCGTCACGCTGCAACATGGCACCAAGGGCAAAAAGAATATGATGCAACCTGAAGTATGCACTGTCTAGATACCAATGCCCAACGTCAACCTCGACAACTGGTTACCCCGGAATGTCTAGGTTTGTCTATGTAGCCACCGTCGGGCTGTTGACATACCGTGGCACTTGACTGGTACGTACTGGGGGTCTCTTGGGTCCATCGCGCCACCACCTGTCGTTCACGTTGATGTTGTTAGCTGGGTACGTATGCCGCCGTAATCCTTCCGTCCGGATATTTTCTCAAGTGCCCTTTCCCGCTCGACCGTCGCAGCGAGAAACACATACAAAATGAATTTAGTATGAAAATTATGACCTCTTCCTCGAGGTCAAGAACACGAATACCTCCCACCTTCCCTGATGCCACGAAAAGATAAAGATTCTGGAATCTTAATCAGGAATGATAAGAGGCGGTGGATAAGTACGAAACTTGCGGCACACCATCAGATATCGATAGGACCTTTGATTGGTGGATCGTTTCACCGGGTCCCCCTTCCTATTTCTGGCTGGTGGAGCTATTGCATTTACCCCTGGGTCGAGTTTGGAGATTGCGGACGTACCGCTTGGCAGTTTCCGTCCGTAACTCAGAGTATAACGTATAACGATAACTAAAATCCTCTCGCATGATCATGGATTCAATGTGGTTGTGGTTGTGGGTGAGATATTAAAGTATATGTTGGGGTTGGGGTGCATAGCTCCTATGTCGGATGAGAACCGCCGTCAGCTTGAGTCAGTCTAGCTGAAAATCGATGGGTCCGCATCTGTGCCTCGTCAATTACCCGGGGTCCCAGATGCTCATCAGTTATCGATCATCCCTGGATCGGGGGATGGACCACGACTCGTGAGCGTAGTTCAAGCCCTGCTATGTATCACCACACAGGACAGCCATTTCCTCCATGAATTGGGTCTCTTTGTAGGATCGACCTGGACTATTCTCACTCATACTAAAGGTTCCATGGACTTGAAGCCTCGTCTCGTTTGTACACTTTCAATGAATCGATTAATTCTTAGTCTAAAAGGTAAGGTAGCCGACCTGGGCGAAGTGCTTCTTGAGCGCATTTCCGGGGTACAAGACGTCCGTCATCACAAGGCTAATCCAAGTCTTGAGATTCTACGACTTACTTTCTCTTCCCCTAAGTGGGATTTCTCGGAGGTTTGTTTCTGACGTATCGTACCCCCGAGGGACTCCAAATTCAATGAAATAGTACTTTAGAGCCTGAAGTGGAGTGCTCTCAAACCGAACTTGTAGGTGGCGGATCCGCACCCCTGTGCAACATGATGTTAGTGCATGAATAAAAGCCGCTTAAAAGAAACTTAGAACATGGTGGTACCTCGAACAATTGACGGCACCAATCGATCGCCTCCCCAAAAATAATGATGTCGGTTAATTGGACGCAATAATTCATAGCATGCGAAGCGAGCGTACCAAAGGAGAAGTCAAGCTTCAGGCTTCAAGTCCAGTGTCCACGGATGCGCTGATTTACGAACATGCTTCAAAATGACACGTTGACCATCCGTGCGGTGGCGAGTGGCATCCATGATGACTTGCAGATAGTTGAATCCTCGTTACGACGTGGATGCAGAATCAGGCACGGAGTACACTTATTGCCATTCGCTCGCTGTCCTTACATTTGGCTGAAATTTTCATGTTTTCCAGAATGGGACCTGGTTGGGTGGGCATCAGGAAACGTATCCTTGAGTACTTAGCTGTTCATAGTGATCGTGTCACGAAATGTAGCTCTTCAGGGGGAGATAACTGTTTCCCAAAGCGAAGAGCTCATTCGCTCGTTGCAACGCGTTGTAATCTTCCTCTTGGCGAACAAGGTAGTTGGGTCTGTCATGGAATGCACCAGAAAAAGTCTTGAACCACCATAGGAATGAGCTAGGGAGGAGGTGGTGTAACGACCAGTCAGTCTCCACCACTCGAAGGAAAGGACCTATACAAAATGTACACCCTAGTGATGTAAAACCCCGCGAGACCTCAGTGGCTTGTAAAGCACGATCAGGGGGTGCATATTTGTGTATATTTATCTGTGGTTCCTGTGGCATACATTTCGCGGGATGGCTTCGACAATCAAACTACCCTAATGGTACAGGAAGCTGGTGGATGCTCAGTGCTCAGTGCTCAGCCCTACCAGTCCCAGAGGGAACTCGAGGTTTGGGGTACAACTGTCCACCTCCACCCAGATCCCAGAGAGGTTTTATGGTGTAACCGGTACTAGCAGCTAAACATCTGCAGACATTGTCTTCGCCCAGGGTACTTTCCAGAATGGGTCGTGGACATTGTGAAGGCGGGAAGACGGGAAGAGGCTAGAGGTATGTATGTTCTTCACCACCGGCTGGGACAAGTTTGTATTGCAGTATGGCCAACTTATTGATGCAACCCGAATCTAGGATGGCAAGGTAGCCACTTCGAAATGGATCGATCAAACAGAACATCATTATGAGGCAGATATCCGGTTGTATTTTGACTTTCGCTTCGCTGCCTGCAAACCATTGCGTTCCTATCTACGACGTGCTTTGGACGGTGACGAAATTATTGCTATCATGGTCATACCTTTACTTCAGCCTTATAACAATCCGCGTTTTGATACCATCGGGGAAGTGGTGGAGTGTTTTTGTCAGCTGTTTGAGCTAACAAGAAGTTTCTGATTGATTATGAATGACATGTTGAATGTTTTCCAAGGACTCCAATTTATGCACAAGCACCACGCTGCGCATCGGTATGTAGAAATGGGACACATTTCGTTTTTTGCACTAACGTTACACCATAGGGATTGCATGCACCGAAATTTCATGCTTGATCCCACTCGTCTCTATCCCCACTCAACTTTGTCCCGTCGAGAGAGACCTAGCCCGAAAGCCACCTCGAACCGTTCAAGTGATCCCCGAAAGCTTGGATTCGTGCAAGGCGATGACGAACAAACAAAGTTTTGAGACTCTTCGTGCCTTGCCCATCCAGGCCTCGCGGGCATATCACTTTCCCAATTCTTGTATATACCATCCATTATCTAACCGCGTATTCAAATGGTTTTATTTCAGTACGTACTCCGTTCGCACCTACCAAGGCACATCCACGGTGATCCCGAACACCTCCCTCCTATTGTGTCTCATCCAGATGTCACGGTCAGTAAGACGCCTACCTTTTGTCATTCTTGCACATTACACCTCACTCTCTCATCGTGATCACTAGCTTGGAGCGACGTCGTCAAAAAACTCAAGCTGGACCAACACCATGGTTGCTGCCACGCTGGTTTTGATTGTATCGACTGCTCTGTCACATTCCACACCCCTGCCGAGTACAAGTCCCACAGCCAAGCACTTCACGCGCACTCAGCGACGCCCGAAATATTATTTCATTGACTTTCGGGTCTCTCGCCAGTACAATCTCGAGAACACTCAACCCGGGGAAATACCGATCTGGGGTGGGGACAAAGAGGTTCCTGAATTTCAGAACTCCAATGTACCTTGCGACCCGTTCCCCACTGACGTCTTCTACATCGGAAACGCTATAAGGAAAGATTTCATCTTGGTTAGTGATCCGCTGCACGGCCAAGGCAAGCACTCGTCGACTGACCGACCATTTAGAGAAAGCATGGTTTTGAGTTCATGAAATCACTGGTTGCTGATATGATCCAGCCGGACCCTGCGAAGCGTCCCAAGATGGATGAGGTCGCCACCCGATTCGACGATATTCACCGTGGGTCAAGTCATCGGAAACTACGTTCTCGGGTCGTAGACGTCGACAAGGACCTCTTCGAACGGGTCGTGCGCACCACCTACTATTGGAAACGTCGAATTGAATTTGTCGCCAGGCGTATTCCGGCTGTACCTAGCCTACCTCTTTAGGAATTACTGGCTTACTGCCATGTTGTGTTGAGAATGATCATCTAATGTTGTGTGAGCATTGATACTACCGAAGGTTCTTACCCTCGATCTTGCTAGATAGAACATCATGTCTCCCAGAGAAATCATGACAACAATTAAAGTCGCTGGGGGACCGGAAATAGTCGTAGCAAAGGTTCTCTAACATATGTAGTTAAGCATGCCTCTAAGTTTAAATGGTGTACCCAAACATACATATCCAAAAGTGCGAAGGTACAACATCGGATGTGGCACTGCAAATAACGTACTCGGCTGGTTTCCACTGCCGACCGTGCTTGCGGTTGCTTTCTGGTCTGAAATGCTTACCGACGACAGGTACGTGAACATCGTTGCATACCACTATCTTGCTTTCAAACGAGGTTATCTCAGGATGACACTCCACAGACCTTGGACATTTACTGGTATGTGGGGCGTCATTTTTCTAATTGTGGGTTGTGTATATTGACCTCTCCACCAGTCGTGCGCGCTCACGGGCTTCGACATTTACGAGCAGAGAAGACCTGGCGTCCAATAGTAGCCGTGACCGTTGGTGACCATCAATGTCATGAATTAAGCCTCGGGTGTGATGGACAAAACCCCAACTTGAAGCATTGCTTTCAATTGTGAGTAGGAGTGTATAGCACGCATCATGGCCCAAACTTCTGATCGAAAACCCAGTCACGACGCGGATGTCTCTTCACGGATAGAGATATGTGTCTATCATCGGGCGTTGAGCAAGAAAAAGAACAAAAAGAAGAATCTTGTAGCGAGTGCACGTTGTACGTTGCAAGAATTGGCGCGTCTCCAAGCTCAACAGCAGTGCAAGAAGACAAGTCAGTTTGAGTTGACATTCAAGTTAGACTATCTAACGTCCTCAGAAGGAGTCGAGATAAAATTGAACTGTGTCTCGCGACAAAAGGGTGGGGCGAACAAAGCTAAACCCACCATGGTTGTTCTAGTTGCAAAACTCGATTTGCCTGAAGCATGTCAGGCACAACCAACTTGCGTTCAAGACGATATGGGGTCAAGTGTTCTTGATGAGGATCCTGAGGATGAAGGTAATGTATCACTTTGGCCTGTCAGTGGGTGACTGAACTGTGTTATACCAGAATACTCTAGTTCACCGACCTCCGACTCTAGTGAGGATGCAAGCTTTGCATGGCCGGAAGCGCACCACTCGGGACCCAAAGTGCACACTGGTTATTGGTCCGATTCTGATCATGCGCGGTCTGAGGATGAACGGGATCCGTTACTCAAGCATCGGGACGACGACCCTATCATCGTGTATCAATTCTCAGACAGTGAAGACAGCAATCGTGTGCAAAATACAGATAATAAATCGTGGTTTGCAGCATCGATACTGCCGACGTACACGGAAACCATCTCTATAGATTCCCAAATTTCAACCATTGACTCTATCGTGGACTCGTTCTCGCCTTACCGCGAGCTTCGAGAAGCCCAAGTAGATTCAGAGTATGAGCGTATTTTGGCTGAATTGTGTGCAGAATGGAGGTTTGTTGGTGGATCGGTAAGGAAAATATGTCTCGAAGATAGGGCTCAGCTAACCCCGGAATAGCTCGTAGCTCTGGCAGGGTATGAAACCGGCTTCGGGATTAACTATTCACTGACTGAAGCGTTAAAGGCTCGAGGCTGGCGTGTTCGGATTCTCGTCGGCTTCCGTTTTTACCATCAACAATCTTGCCAGGAGAGCAATCGCTGTTAGCAGTGTCGCCTCCGGAATTGGTCTCGCAATAGACGCCTGGTTTTTACTGGCCTATTGCAATGTGACACCGGCAAAATTCCAAGTGAGCCATCTCTTCTCGAGTGTGGAATCAAAATGGTCTTATACCCTGTGGTTAGAAAATGGCCCTCGATGTCTACGGCAAATACCTGTTTTTCTGTATTTCAGCACGGATACCGGCTCTTTGCATGTTGACATCTGCTTTGGCACTGATGATCTTTCTGCTGTCGGTAGCGTGGTCTGCGTGGCCCACTGCAGTGCTGGTCATGTCTTTCATTGCCGGTATACTCGTCAGCCTCCAGTTCGTCGTGTACGGCATGCATTGTGCCGTGGTGTTCATTGCGGAGGTAACACGATCCATTCGGAGAGGCATCATGCGATGCCTGACGTGGTTACGTCCCCCGCTCCCTGATGTGCGGGAGAAACATACCCTAGAAAGATAAGTGTTGGAACGAACCATGTATGGCATCATCGAAGCACTCTTTGTTCTCTGTCACGTCACGCGGTGCATTGTATACTACCATGTAGATGTTGTTATTTCTTTCTTCGGTCAATGGGATCTAAAAGGTCGATTTTGGTTGGCTAGGGTGACACCAGGACCGGACTGAATCGATCCGAGTTTTTAGTAAAGAAAGAACAAGCCTTCCGTGACGAGTAAAGGCTGTGTCCCTCGCCAAGGTGTTTCAGGTTACAAATCCGAGGTTTACAAGATCTAGATGTATAATCAGCGCATCCCGTGCGGTTCCGTGCCAGAGCACTCGTTCCTCTGTCAAAACGTGACCTCCGACTGCTTCAAAATGCCCGCTTCGATAGCCTTGATTTCTGCGATATCTCTCAGCCATGGGATATTCCAGCCATATAACGCGATCACTTACGCAACGCAAGATGTCGACTGTGGAAACGCGACAACCCCAAGTTACCTTTTTTTCCCAGCAAAAAAAAATACATCAAATACGAAGTTGCACGAGAATGCGGTGTGACGACGTACCGACGCCAAACCACAGGTTGTCATGCCCACAGTTCCTCCAAATGCTATTCACCTCCCCTTCCTGTGTGAAACCCCACACTTGGTTCACCTTATCAGCGACTTGGGGACCACAGACTTCGCGCATGCTGTCGCGCGGGTCGCCATATCTTTAAAGCGCGTGAGATATGCCTCAGATTCGGCATGGGAGTGTTCACGCGGAGAAACGCGTGGGATGTGTCAATGCTTACCCGGTTGAGAAGATCACGACGTCTGCTTCGAGTGTCGTTCCATCTACGAACTTGAGTCCTGTCTCGGTAAAGCGCTCGATAGCGCTCCCATTCTTGACCTTGATATCGCCACGGACGACGTGTTCGCTCGTACCGGTGTCTATCAAAGGATATGAGGACGCGGGATCGACCATCCATCTTCAAGAGACGTGCCAATGTAGTATCCTCCTGCACGTGCATACAAGAGCTGGATGAGGCCTGCACCATCTGGTCCGAGATTCGTCTTGAACCCTGCTTTGGCAAGGCCATCTAAGGTTTCTCTGTATTTAGGAGCAAGCACGCTGTCAATTGGGCACGTCTCATCTTGGGAATCCATACTCACTTATCAATGGTCTGCGCAGTGTGGGGCACAGTACGTTGGTGAATGCGTCTCACCACAGCATTGGGGAGACAGGCGTTATAGACATCCGCAAGATCGGTCGGAACAGAGTCGTTGTAGATCCCTTTCGAATAGAGGGTATGAACAACCGCGGTTCATAGATTTGGACAAAGTGACACACCGCCAAGCAGCTGTACGATCGCCTGAACTGAGACGACGCACGTGGATGAGCGTTGGTACCTAGAAGGTTGCAACGTCAGTCGTAAATGCGTTCTATAGTGCGGTTCAACGTGGTTTACATTGTGATATCAACTCCGTGATTGAAGAAGTCCTGAGCAATGTCATGACCTGTGACCTGTGTTAGCCAAGATAGTCCGTAGTTCAGTGCTATCGCAGTGACATACTGGAGGTGCAGGCACCAACGACGACCCCCTTCTTGCCAATGTAGTTTGACGCGGAAGTGTATTGCGAAGAATGAATGACTTCGCCCTTGAAATCTTCCTGGAAAGAAACATTAACAGTGTGGTCTTGGAAGCAAAGCTGCAAAATTTACCTTGCCTGGGATATCTGGCAATTTTGGACGACCTCCAAAGCCGGTCGCGAAGACCAGATGTTTCACCTTGAGAATTCGAGTTTCCTTTCCACCTCTATTGATTTCGACAGTCCATGTTTTCAGGTTGTCGTTCCACTCTGTCTTGGTGATCACGGATGAAGTCCATACGTTGAGCTCAAGATAGTTGGCGTATCCCTCCAACCAATCGGCAAGCTAATCCAATGGTATTAGCGAACGATTTGACATGAAACAAAAACCCTGGGATCACTCGTTCGTACCTTTCCAGCCGGACTAAAAATGGGCCAGGTTGGTGGGAACCTGCAAACATTTGTGAAAGACAGCCTAAAGTCACGTCTCATCGCGACTCACGGTAAATATGGCGTCTGATTATACCAGATCGTGTCATGCAAGCAGAGCGCTTTGTAGCGATCTCTCCACTAATGTCAAGTGAACCCGACAGTGCACTCAAAATGAACGGCAACGCACGCTATCACCAACCCGTGCTTTCTTGTCGATAAGTAGGTGGGTGATACCTAGATATTTCAGTCTCGCAGCGATTTCAAGGCCGGTGTGACCTGCGCCAACTACGATGACAGTCGGATCGCCATCGGTGAGTTCCACCTCTCGGTGACGCCTCGCTTCCCAAGTGCCATGTTCGGCGGTTAGTTGGCGAAGAGGACCGATCTGCATTCAGGATCAGCTTGATGACAATGGTCTAAGCATCTGCACCGTACCAGCTCGGGGAAATCGTTGAGGGATTGCAAGCATGTGTAGAGCGTGTACGCCTTCCAGGTCGGACCAGGTGCAGGGGCTAGGTAACAAACAGCCGTACCTTTCCCGACCTTGGTTCCAAATTCAAAGGTGAGACGCAACAAGACAAGATCGGGAAATAATTTCTGAAGCTCGGGAGCACAGAAAGGAGCATGGCTGAGACGTAGATCGACCAAACCTGTAGGAACGAGACGGTGATTGAGAAGGTTCTCGATCGCATCCCTGCCCTCGATCGTTCGAAAGTCCCAGGTTAATGCCAAAACGTCCTTCCAGAAGCCGTCGTCAAGAAAGAGATCGAGGATCCCAGGGATATCAGATGACGCAGCGGCACTTGAGAATGCATCGAACCAAGCTGTGGCAACCTCGGTAGCTGAGGTCACGGTGGGCTCGGCGACGCCCAACCGCTGAAGAGTAGGAAGTTGCTGAGGGAAGGGGTCGTTGCTCATAGTATGGCGTGCGGCAATGTGGGGGACATGCGGCGAAGGCAACCCTCATATACTTGTCGGAATAGAATTTGGGAAGACATATCTTCCATTAAACCCTTGAAGTGGCTGTGGTCGACTCTGTGACGAGGTTACGTTCACGAAGGACCCTCTATCACCATGGGAAAGACCTCATGCGGTCACAATCCCACTAGCATCGACATATCCATATTCCAGGCACAAAGGAGATCGATTGTGGCAGCGACCCGGGCAAGCAACTTTGGTCTAAACACTGACAATGTGGCACTGCCAGTACTCAGTACAGAAGAATCCTCCAAACTCGACACTGGTCATTTGCTGCAGAAAACCTTTCTCCACTACTGTGGGATTCGGGGATATAAAAATAATTGGCGTGGTATCATGGCCACTTGAGAATCAGTAAAATACATATATGTAACAGAGACCCTGCCATCATTGAATTTGAAAAGTTTACATAATGTTATATAAAGTGATTATATACCCTGCATTAACCACAACTTCAGTAATTATGATTATTTGGAAGGCAAAAATATCAAGGTTGACATAGGTTAAAGATGATTGATAATACTTGAAAAGGTTGGGCCTATCATCAATATTAGTGGCACTCATAGTGGGTATTTTGGTGCTATTTTGTTTTTATTGGCATTACAAACATTTTAAAAAAAAACTGGTAATTCATAGTAACAGATCAATTACAATAATATGTTTGTGGGTTGAAACACTATGGGTGACTAGTTTTTATTTTTTTAATGTTTGTGATGCCAATAAAAACAAAATAGCATCTTATATAACAGTTATCACAAAATATTATTATTGTTGTTCACTTGATATATAATTATCTCAATATACTTTCATGAAAGAAATGTTATATTTCTATTTCAATCATTTTCCAATTATTTTCCAAAATTTCCACTAGGATCTTTTTTATAAGATCACACCTTTCATTTATTTTTATCAATTTTTTTTTCCATGATAAAGATAATTATTATATTCAGTATATATAAGAGCAGGAATATTCAGCTATAGTATACATATTAGCTACAGGTAAATACTATGGAAATAGAAAAAAAATATATCTCAGCCATTTTCAAAGATAGTGGTGAATGACTAAGATGTGGCTTAGTAGGAAAAGACATATATGTGCTATGGATGAAGGTATACTCATATTATGTCATATGTAATATTCAGTAAAGAGTCCAAAGTAAGATATAAAAGGTGATTCTGAGCATTCCCAGTTTCAAAGAGCATAGGAAAATTCTGGAACTAGTCCTGGAATGATTTGAGATGATTCTGAGATGATTCTGAGATTATTATCTCAGAATCCTCAGAAGAATGTTGGAAAAACCCTTGAAGTATTTCAAAATGGTGATTTTGGGATATACTTCTGGAATTGTCATTTTGAGATCAGATCTGTTGTATGAATGAATGCTCCCTCATGGAATTTGCAGCCAATAAAAGTTTTCAGTCAACTGTTCATCTGGCTAGTGGTCCAGAGCTATTGACTGTTGGAGTGAACACAAGGTATGAATCTTTGTAGCTCCATTTGACTGTTTCTGATAACATGCATTTAATATATGGATGTACTTGATCTGTCCTGTTTTTCAGTACAACCATGCATCAGCAAACCAACCTTTTCATTGACAGAGTTTACAGAGCCACTGTTATAAAATGACATCCCATTTTGTATACTTTTCTACATTTACTGTACTCTACTAATAGTGACTATCCTTTGCTATGCTGACCCTTGTAGGTTGGGCTCAGAGAGCCCCTATGCTCAGATGCACATGATTATGGGACCAGCACATGACCCTGGGAGTGTTACAATTTCCCCTTTTTCCTTGTATAACGAACCGTCGCTGCCCACCGCTCTCACTCTAACTTCGGCAACCCTTTCCCTCCCACCATTTGACTCGTCGTTCGGGGACATGCTCTGCTGGGACCTATTCCCAGAGCTATTAGACATCTCGGAGTTCCCCGACAGCATCACCCAGCTTGGACTCTAATGTCCTTGTGGACTCTTTTCATTCCAGTCCCATTTCATTTCAGCTCCTTTATCCCAGTCTAACTTATAGAGACTGATCACTGATTGCCTATCATTGATCAGTACTTATGACCTTGCTACCTTTTTTGTTATGAAATGACACCCCATTTCTTACATTTTCCTTACTTTACGATACACCACTAATAGCGTTACCCCTCAGTAGTCCTGTCGC
>QGOH01008754.1:0-18643 GCA_003313155.1 Boletus sp. MG95
GGTGTTGGGTTCTTCGTCAAATGTCCGCGTACGGTACAACGCGCAACCACCCTGGCTCAACATTCGTGACCCCCGCCTCCATCACACTTTTCCGCCGTCTCTCATGGGAAGGGACAGTCCCGCTCGAAATTCGCGTTGATCCCAAAGAACTTCCCGCAAATTCTGATCGCGGACTCGAATGCTACTACATCCAGGCACCGAGAGTCAACTACCTGCCCTTGCTCATGCCAGAACTACGAAGATTCCTGATGGATGTCGTCTTTGATGAGGCAGCCGGAAAAATGTTGAAGGAGGAGGACTGGTGGTTCGAGAGCGAGGAGGGCACTCTGCTCAAGTGGTACGTCCAGTCTTCTACACCGTGTCGGCGTATACATGTCAACAGAGGGAGACCTTTGAGCTTGAGGCTTCACGGCGCTGTGGTTGTGGACGGTACCTCTGATCGACACGTGTTGTAGGCATTGGCCGATTGGTTTGATCTATGACAACCATGCTATATCAGCTTCAATACGACCCAGTGCGCCTGCCTCAGGATCAGGGCTGAACATACCGGTCGCACCATTGAAACTGATCCTTCACCTCGCGTCGCCACCGACCGAAAAACTACTCCTACCACCCTCCGCCGAGTCATGCAAGCAAGCTTTCATGGGCCAATTGAAAGAAGCAGATTTCATTCGATGGGGGAACACAAAACGCATGACTGGCCTGAGAAAGGCTGAACAAGACGGGATATGGGAGGGCATCAAAGAACGTAAGTTTTCTTCATCGCCGGGGCCTCGTGCTCTAAAACGCGTCGCCTCGGAGCTAGCTTGGCTAACTGATCTGGGCGATACTCGTCGATGATAAACAACATTGACCCATTTCAGACAACTTTGATGACTATTGGCGCGTCGCTTCCAAGATCGTACCCACAACGGCACCCGCGAGACCGAGTTCACCACCGCCTGCTCCTGGCGGTTCGTTGCATGTGCGCCCGGCATCCACCGATCAACAAAGTGCGCCTGATCGTGATGGGGCATACAACGTCCGAAGCGTACCTGTTAGATTATACCTTCCCGACGGACCGGTCATGCAAGACCTCGTACCACCATCATTGGACGATGGTACGCGCACCGAGTTTGATTATATATCTATCGCCATTGTTCTAATGAAAGCACGCCCCCCTCTCGCGCTTGCGCTATTCTGATGAAATACCTAGGTTCTACCCACACACTGTCGCACTACCTATCAACGCACCTGCCACTTCTATTCCCTCCTCAACCATCGCTCGGTCCTGATCTCGCATACGCATTGATTCAGGGAATCATTGCGCCTCCAGAAACGGAAATGGGTTGGCTGGGCGCGTGTTTGGCAGGTGCGGACGGCTGGGTGAACATCTGTGTTGGCATTTCGCGGTAGAAGACGAACGTTTCGGAAAACGTCCTACAATGTTTCACCCACTCCCTCTCACCCGCTCTTCACTCGGATCTACGCGTGCAAGGCTCGCGTCGGACGGCAAATACGGAAGTCAATGGCAATTTCTTATGTAACTTTTTTTCTTTTTCACTTTGTCTACCTTACTCTACCGCTCGTCTCGTCTGGCTCCGTCTTTCCATTGCGCGCACTTAATTTCGACTCTTTTAATTGATGATATGAGTGGATACCCTACCCGACTTCCCATCCTCCGGATCACCCTGAGTTGATCATACCCACGACATTGACCGGCGATTTGCGTTGCTTCGACTCCCTCCTAAATGTCCCTGGGGATCACAATGGAACATTCAGAGTGCTTCTTGTCATGATATCCAACTTGCTTTTCCCGCCGAATCTCCATCCGGGCCCGACGTGCCTCCCCTCGGAACAGCACGAGGGAACCATACGCGAGCCCTGTGGTGGCCCGGTCGCTGAGGATCATGATGTTGTGTGCTGTGTGGGACACCATCATACTTCAACTTCACACAGATCATCGCACTGGATCACCATTAAAAAAAGACCGAAACGAAACAAAGTCTGGACGACCGAATTCGATGCCATTGCCAACTGTCATACCATGTACGTTTAAACTGAATCTACTTACATATTTTGATATGCGTCCGTGGTCCCGCGGGTTGTGCGGCATCTGTGCACCTGACCCGGCCCCGAGGATGATGCATGATGAGTTGATCCGGCGACGCCCACCGATGACTCCAACTCAACTTTGTGCAGTTATTCCAGACCAGACGCGCATGTCCGTCTCTCGCATGTCCGCGGATTATGTGGCGACGCGCGTGGTGGGTTGCGGTTGGCGAGATACGAGACGGAGAGATATCGCCTACCTCACCCTAATACCTACCCCCCTGCGTGTGGGACATATCCACGCCCCTGATGCGGGTCCCACCGTCATGTTCGGGATGCACTCCCACGTTCTCAGGCTTTTTTTTGCGTTTATCGTTCCCGTCTCGAAGACGACAGATGACGAACGACTAAAAGCGTATTCTGTCACTCGTGAGACCGCTCTTCTCGCGCCTCTTTCCGATGGTGAGGATCGAATGGGTGGATACTGTGAATAGAGGGATGCACGAGGTGGCCGTCAACAGAGGATGAGCGTAGACGTAAGACCCCCCACCAGTGGAACCCTAATATCCTCATTGTTGTTGCCCCCCCGGACTTGACTCGTCTGCCAATTCTGAGGCGGTTACAACGATCCCGTGGGTGGTCGGGGGCCGGTCTCGGCCTGACGTTTCTGGTGGCTACTGATGACATCAAGGCGAACTTCCTTCGACTTGGGTAGTGACTCCACACCGGACGACCGGATGTCATATCGATGACCGACGCTCCCTTGGATTTCGTTGATTCGGTTCGCCCGTCGGAACTATGACGACTCGAGGCCTGCATCGCATCGCGTCAGACGCGCTGTGAAAAAAGGCCCCAGGTTCCCAGGATATGCCGGACGTATCCTGGAAAGCGCAACGCGTGTATGCAGCCGACGCATTGAACTGGTTCTCGGACGTGGATGCGAATCTAGGGATGGTGTCACGTCCGTGCTCGTGCGGTGATGACGAGATGTGGGAGGCGTGGGTGCATGTGGAGTGGCTTGATGGCCCAAGGAACATGTTCAAATATACTGGGACTCCCAATATATTTGAAAAATGGTTTTGGGGGTGACGGCCCCCTAATTGAACTGATATGGTCCCGATTAGTGCTGTGGATATCATAGCATAAAACGAAAGGAAAAGCTGTGGAAGAGTCACTGCAACCAAATTCCTCCGTAGGGCATCCTATTAAATGTAACGTTTTCAGACAGTGATTGATACAAAAAGCCATACAGGCGCCAATCTGCAAACCTGTTACAAGATATACCACTAACATCATGAGGGAGAACGCCATACGCTTAGATCTTGGCAGAAAGCTCGTGGACATTGTCATCGCTGAGGGGGCACAAGCGGCCAAACACAATCTAACGTCCTGCTCTGCCTTGGATTGTCACGAGAACGCACCTAAGCCAGATGAAATCCAGTATTGTAGAGATATATTCGTGTACGCTCCCTTGAGACCCGAACCACTGTGCATTGCCATCTGATGATCAAACTGAAGTGGAAAAGAAGAAATATCACGCACAGCGATAAGTAAAAACAGCGCTTCATGAAAACCTGATACGGAGACCATGTGCAAACCCGACGGTCACGGTATTGCTTGAGAGGAATGCCACTGTGTAACCAAATGTTCACCATGAGAAAAAGACGGGGACAAACTCCAAGATTACCTTGCACACCGTTGATAGAATGAACACACACCCTACACTGCAGCCCAGTTGTAATTCATTAGCTATGGACACGGCGAAACAGAAGATGATGATGGTCCACATGTGCAACTTGAACTTGGCTCCGAGCAACACTACCATTTTAGGCGATTAGCCCGACTCGTCCTGCACCCTGAAAAAACTGCTGTCATCGCCTTCGTCGTCCCGGGGGGTCTTCTGATGCCCTACCACACAGGTCACCCTACTCCGAACTCTCACGATTGTGCAAGCCCTTTTCCTGCCAATACGATGACGACAAGTATCGTGCAACCATACTAACCGTGCGCTTTGAAAGTTGTCTCATTTATGTTTTGTCCAGCGATCCGCAGAACACCACGAGCCGATTCTTAGCGACTTTCTCCCCGTTTGTGGTTTCCCGCTTGGATCTCACGGAATACCCCCGATAACAGGTACTGTGACGTGGCACTTAACCCTGACGGAAAAGGAGGGTTGGTACTACCGGAAGGTTTTCCTAACGACAATCGAGATGAACAAGATGGATGTCATCCCTTCAAACACCCCGTCGATCATGCTCGTACGCACTCCGGTCCATGATTCCGTATGGTTTTCGGAGGTCGGTCCTGAACACCTTGCAGGAACGGCCACCCGCAATATGTATTGATGTCCTCAAGGTCGCGCCATGAAATCTTGTTGTCCAGGAACCCGATCACGGCCATAACAAGTCCGGAACGGAACTCCAAACATTCTGTGGCTACGGTAGACGGGACCAATGATTTCGGAAAGCAAGCGCACTGACACCTAATGTGTCTCGACGTCTCAATCTTGCAATTTGGTGATCCGCAACTTACCTGGTCTTTCATGTGACCCACCAGCCGCTTTGGAACCGAACGCAATATCCCCCCACCTTCCTAACAACTGTCCCATAACAGCCGGTCCGCCGCTGAGCAGATTGCGTGTTGAATAATTCTCGGAGCTTACCACCTAATTTGAGTTGACAGTGGCGCGACACCTGATACAGGTGACCCGGTGACCAATCTCCGGCCTTCCGCCATCGCGACAGACGTGTAGGTATATGACAAAATGAAATGTGGTGGGGTAGTTAATTAGGAGCCTGTATGAGCGGTGGATCTACGAAGACGGGTTGTATGAGTCTGTCGGATCACCAACCATCCGCTGTAACAGGCGCCCGGGGAGACTACTGGCACAAGGTAGTCAGCACTTGATGGTATCGTACGTCAACTGGCTAGGCAGTACGTGGATCAGCAATACGCGTGTATGGGATGTTCACACTTCAAACAGTTGCGGTCCCCAAGTTCCTACATCATTTGGGTACACACGGATACACACAACCTCCAACAGTAACCTTTACCCAGCAGGCCTTTCCTCGAGAGGAACCCTCTCAATATCATCCTTCCGTTGCCCCAGTCCACATCACCGATATATCGAACGACAACTAATGAAAATCTTTACCTCGACAAATCGCTTATGGAGAACTTGGACTCTGAAGCCCCCAGATAGGGTCATCGTTATCGCGAGCCTATCGTCTGAGACCGAGCCACCCAAAACCCCCTTCGGCCGAGGAAATGGCATCCACTCTGACTACAAATATGTTCCATTTCTGAGAATAAAAATCCAACGACTTCTCCCGTTACCTTCCGTTACACACGCTTAAACAATTTGCCGAGAGCTGAACCAACTACAATAGTTGCTCAAGCTCGGTCCCCAAAGCAACTGCAGTAAGAACAACGCGACGCGAGGTAAGCGATCCCAAGATCTAGATGTTTTACAACATGACTTACTGAACACGTTTCCAGTATTGTACCCCACTGGCACCACCCTTCCTCGGGTAATTTTACGGATGGCTTCTTTCGCTTTGCCGAACGTCGGGTAGATCCACCACTGGCAACACAGCCAGTCGGCCGCCCGGTCGGGACGTTCTTTGCGCCGAAGAAAGAGTATGACCTAGAAGACTCAGATCAGTCGACGCATTTTTTTTTGGGTATGATTCACATTCTCGAGATGGCCCATCGCAAGGACATTTGTCAACTTTCGAGTAGGGCTACCCTCGTTTTTCAAAGCTTGAAACTTCCGTTGCGCTCCTCACCCGTCTCTGTTGCATTGTCGGGGTAAATAATACGACGCAACGAGCACCAAACGCCTGAGCCTCGTGGACCCGGCCCCAACGGTTCTCCCCGTTCATCGAGCATGCCGTCGGATCAGGGTGCGCGAAGTGGGAGGGAGCATTATTCCCGGGTTGGTTCTTGCAGGACGGAGGCAACTTCGCAAGACTCCCCTCGTCCAACAGCCGACAGCCCGCCTGGACTCCATCAACCGCACCAACCTGCAGGTATTAACCTTCGGACACGATGTAAATTACATATCTATCAGATAATAATTCCCTGAGTGACAAATTGTCCATACATAACGGAATGAAAGAAGCGACTCTACATACGTGTAAATATATAACATGCACTTTCCCTTTAGAACCTCGACGGCTGCGCGTGGTATGACATGTACCCTGGATTGCTTGATTATGCAGACATGCCATTTTAAAGATGTTGATATGATGCCTAGACTCCGCGTGTGATTTGGAAGGATGGACAAGACTAAAAAGGTATGATGTTCAATAGTCGCGATCTTTGCCGTCGGGGGCACTTGTGAGTTGATAACAAATATGCGAACAGCAGATGATCAGCCGAGTTTCTGTGCCGCCACTGGTTGGCCGATCAGCGACGGTCAGCCCAGGGGAGCGTGGGAGCGTAGAGAAGGCATACACGAGGAGGCGTAAAGCCGCAACTGGCTCAAACTCGACCATGTCATCCGTAGTCGATTTTGATATGGATCGTATGGGCTCAGTTGGAGAGACGATTCCTCGGACAAGCCAATCGCCATGGCAGTCTGCATAGCAAGCTGTGGGAGTGCATCAGACAGACTCGCACATCGACCAAACCACACGCACGTCGCTATACTGACGGAACCCTGGTTCCGCGCACATCAGCAATAGCTCGACGAATGCGGTGTCAAGAACATACCATGCCCGCGACCACTCTTGTACTCTATCCACGCGAGAAGAATCGCTGCTTGGAGGGTCTCAACAGAAGGATGTCGAAGCGACGCTGATAATTGTTCCTAGTATACTTCGGTTGGCGCCGGCAATTGACAAGCGACTCGGAATGGGCTGACCTTCGCATTATCACAGTAGATCTCAGCGACAGCTTGCGGACCCCTCGTAACAACTTCAGGGATATCGGAGAACCTGCAAGGACGTCAAGCGTGGGTTGTAGAGTCCATGCCAGGTACATCACCTTGCACCCAGTGCAGCTATGCAATTCGAAAGTAGCGGAGGCAACGTTTGACGTCGAAATTTGTCGCAAATGTCGTCGTAGCTGAGGAACGGGCACTGCGCGCCCATGTTGCTGATGAATAATTGTATGAACTGTTGCATCCAGGCCCGCTGGGGAGATGATGGGTGTCCGGCATCAAAGAGGGGAGACGATCTGTATTGTGGCGACTGTTCGATTTGTCTTGCGTACAATAAACCAGAAGCGGAATGAGTGGCACGGTGACCATTGTGAGACCCTGAACTCTTGGAATGGTCGAGAGGATAAGATTGGTACCGTACATGGGCTTCGTTAGTGTGTGCCGTCGACTGGGGTGGCGAGTATGACGAGGAGCGCTGCACGGATGATGATGACGCTGCCGCAGTATTTGGTACAGGAAACTCTGGACCAGCGCCCTCGAGACTGTTGTGGGTGTCGTGAGATGGGTATTCAGCTCTGCCGGCCGGCCGGGTGAGGTTAGGACCGGCGATGGCTCGACTGCGTTCGGCAAAGTAGCGCTCTCGATCTCGAAATCTGCATTGGACATTGGCGACCTTGCATGCTTCGCAATGGGAGTCCGGACTGGACTGGAGGCACTTGATCTTTTTTAAGCGACTAAAAGAGAATAGTGAAGGTGACGATTCCATGTCCAACGGCACAAGGTACCTACCAATTATCGCAGGACGTGACAAGACGGGGGCGTTTCTTGTGACTTTGAGCTTCCTGAGGAGACTCGATGATAAACTGGAAGCCATCCATGGTTCGAGGATGATGGGGAGTAATTCGATGACGAAGGAGCTGTTTATATCCGCACTATATAGTATTGTACCCCGAGGCCAACTTAAGGCTGTCACGCGCATGTCACCAAAAAAAATATACCAATAAGCGTTGACTCAGTTACCCAGATCCGCGAATCTGGAGTCTCGCTGAATGGATTCTCACTTGTGATCTGTAAAGCCTCTAAGTTAAGCGATCACCGCCAAAAGAACTTACTTAACAGCCCGCAATGGCAGCAGTGCACTGATCGATTTCTGATCAGTAAAACAGATCGAGTCAACCGCCGGGGATTAGTCAAGCCCAGAAGCATCGCGTGTATACCTGCATTTGTTTCAAGCAGGTGTCGTAAAGGATTGGCAATCATCATGATGTTAACAGTTAGGCCCGGAACTCCTGGCCAGGTCCAATGACTCCACACGCACACTGAATTCCTGCATGAGCCCCAAGACGCCGTAACAGGATCATGGGCTCACTGAGGGTTCCATAACACGTCAAACGCCCGCTGAACGAATAGGTAAGCCTGGGCCCCTCTATCAGATTTTTGAGGACAGCCTTGAGGTCGGTTTGGGTCCCAGACTCGCGGTGAGTGGATGCCTCCGTTCCCAAACGACACTGGGTTTCACACTGTTTCCAGCTGGGCAAATGATTGGCTGTGCCTTGTAACTAAATTGATGGCACATCCGGCAACACGTGCCGAACGCCATGTCACCACTTGCGTCCACGCACAAGGCTCGTCTGTCCGCAGCAAAACTATAAACGTGAGCAGTTCAACCCGCAGCGAGTCGACTCCAGAGCCATTCCCGAGTATTTCCGCTGTCGACGGGACCAATCCGTCAGCGGCTACATTCGAACTTCGGATCAATGGTACGGTACATCCGATAGTATTCAAGTCGCGCACCCCACGTAATTCCAACCTTTACTCGGGGTCGTGCGACTCAGAATAACGCTACATGGAAAAGCTGAACGCACAACGCATGCGAATTCAGTCCACCAAAACGCTGTAAGCCCTACTCACCAGGATAGCCAGTGAAAATTAGTGATAATCCATCTGTACACCCTTCCTGGTCTCGTTCGTGTCGTGGCCCCAATTCAGCTTAGAACTCCTCACACTCCGAATTTCTTCAGCATCTTCCTCCCCTTCATCAAGTCCTTCCCCAGAAAAGAGAAGATGCCGATGGATATCCCCATTACTCTCTTCCTGGGTTTTTATGGCATTCGCTTCAGTAACCAGCCACGTTCTTGAAACCAACTTACAGATGAATGTATAGGTCTGGAATTGTGTGATCTCGCAATCAATTCTACATCATGGTCATATACCAAGCCTTCTCCGCTCATACGGTTACCATCGAGTTGTATCACATTGCCACGTGCATCGAGAGCGACATTGGAATCAACAGTCTTGCGATATTTGTGATAGGCAAAGAGCACAATGCCTATCCTCGCCGTGTCAGCCAACGATGTACCAGACCGAGAAGGAAGACCAACCACAAACGGTAATAGCAACACCTGTAATATTAACAGGTGTCAATTCGTCCCCGAAGAACCAGGCGGAGATCGTGATGGTCGAGACTTCTTTGGCTATCCCTGCTATGGACATTGGAAGAACGCCAGCACGTTGAATGATGCTTGCGCGACAATGTGTAGTCAGCCTCATGGTGCATGCGAGAGGGAACGTGACCGCTCGAACGTACTAGTACTCGCTCATCACCATGCAAAAGGCGACAATTCCGGGCGCAATAAACATAAGGAGTGTATTCATCGTTGAGGCCACGGTAGCGAAAAAAGGGGTCGAAAACACTTCGACCCACCCCTCCCAAGCAATGCTGATCACAGCCACTGAAAAAGCGGTAACTGGTGACAACCAAAATATCGTGGACGGCGGGTTATCGAGCCCCATGGATTTGTCCTGCATTGCGACTTGTGTGAGACTCCAACGAAGGCCACTGCAAACACTGGCGAAGATGACCAGCGAGAATCCAGATAAGACGAATGCGGTTTCTGAGGCGACCATCAACAGCACTCCCGCGAAGATGATTAGGATCACAATGACCAAGCGCACAGAGAATGACTCCAGTCGGAAGAGAAATGCGAAGAAGAGGACGAATATTAGCGAGGAGGACTTGCACATGGCTAGAAGAATCAGATGTCAACCAATCATTCATGCTGCGTGCCACCCAAAGGGACAAAGAAAATCGCCAATAAGAGCACTCACTATAGAAGGATAGTGTAATGGTCTTCAGAGAAACATTGGACAGTCCGATATCGAGGCCAGTTGCCACTGCAGCAGGGGTAGCTTTGATGCTGTGGAAAATGGTATCACTTTGCGGTATCCGCGTTCAGATTCACTCACCTATAGTTACGTAGTGTGGGCCTTTTATCAGAAGTGAAACTTCGTGAGAAAGTGCATCTAAGCAAAGCAGCCAGTAAGAACTGGATGAGCATATGGACGGCGGTTACGAATAGCGGGAAAGGGAAGTTGAAGTGGTCCGGAGAAAACAGCCATTTGTTATACACGGAGAGGATCGTCGCAAAAAGGAACCTAGACAGAGGTGCTCAGAGATTTCAGCAGAGACATAAAGGTGAATGTGTTGTACCATGCCAAGATGAAGAAAGCGTTGATGAGTGCATTTCTCCACCAAAAGCTTCTCTTCTCCGCCTGGGACGCGATATGGATGTCGCGTTCGCCATCGAGGGTAACATCTTCACCCTCAGGACCGCCTGTACTTTGCCCCGCGTCGGGCAATATTGGTTCGTGTTCGGAGGACTCTCGATGCATGGGACAATGTCAAACATGCGCCAGGTACGTCACGTGTGAAAAATATAAATGAGGTCCGCGCAGTATGTAGACTACAGATATGCTACAATGTTCCTCCAATTGATCTGAAAGGTCATCTTTGTAGACGATATGATGAGCCACAGTCTCTGTTTGGCCCATGGATCCATCTGACTCTCCAAATGATACCAGTTCGGACCAGCAGCTCACGGGCACCCTCCCAATGATTAAGCTAGAAAATTAATCATCACCTCGGTAACACTATGCAATGGGTTCCTGCGCATGTGGCACCTCGGGAGGAACAGGTACGGTAGGATAGTTTCGCCTGGAATTCATGAGATCTTCAAGGGTACAAGTAGAGCCGCAACTTGCCATGTTCGCCAGTGATCAAACTGTTTTTGGTTCAAATACTCTCGCCATTCGTCTTTCTTTATCTCCGACCTGAAACGAGGATGCTGAAGGAGCTCCAGATGGTGCAGAGCATGAGGATAGCTTTCAAAATCGTTTGGATCAGTGTCAAAACAGGTACCGGACCACACTGACTGTATGAAGCGAGCATAATCCTTCTCTCGCCAGTATTGTAAATATTCCAAGTAATTGACGAACGCGGGCTGATCGAGTATGTTTTGTTGGGCCAGGGAGTGCAAGTAGTAAGGGTTTGCGAGAGATTGTACGAATTCGAGCTCTAGCTCAAACCTTTCTCTGTTTTCTGCCCTGGCATCTGTAACCGGAGGAGGGGATTCAACAATCGCAGTTGCAGACATGGCTAATCAGCTCTTTGTTTGGATCTAAAGCCTTCGCCAAACAGATGGTCACGTGGCTATGACGCGTCGAAATCAAGCCTGCCTGCTTCACAGTTCCCGTCATCGATTTGACAGCCATGTCCGACGAAGATTCTAGTGGCTGGGAACTCACAGAATCCGATCCCGGTGTCTTCACGTACGTACTCAACCTCATTCACGCCCTGAAACTAAACCGAATTCTTGGTCAATATCCAGAGAACTCCTGAAAACGCTCGGCGTTCCGTACATCGTTGATGACCTGTACTCGCTCGACCCTGAAGCGCTTTCTGCGTTACAGCCTCTCCACGCGCTAATATTCCTCTTCAAATGGCTGCCTTCCACCACTGGCGACCCGAGCAGCACTGCAGGACAGTATGATACCGATTTCCCTGGCTTCTTTGCACAACAAACGGTCAACAATGCCTGCGCAACCATCGCGGTGATAAATGCGCTAGGAAATATACCGTCGCTCCCATCAGGTCCACAGCTAGCAGACCTGATGAATTTTACGACGGGAATGGACCCACAAACGTGCGGAATGGTGGTGACCAGTGCGGACTGGTTACGGGAAGCACATAACGCACTTTCTCCGCCAAGTTTCATCTCGTTAGATGGTCTTGGGCTACCGAAGAAGACCGAAGATGCTTATCATTTTGTTGTCTACATTCCCGTTATGGGTAGTGTTTATGAACTCGACGGATTGAAGTCGTATCCTGTTCGCCACGGCGAATACGACGGATCTGGGGAAGGCTGGCTGAGGAAAGCGAGGTGGGTGGTGGTTGTCAAAATTTTCCTCCAATGGATTAATATCCGCCTAATTAGAGAGGTGATTGAGCATCGGATAAGCACGTATCCCACTGGAGCGGTAAGCGAGTTTCCTGGTGGAGATAACCGTTCTTAACTCAACTTCTTTTCTCTGCCAGTTGGAGTTTAGTTTACTTGCCCTTCGCGACGATCCTCTGCCTGCCCTCAAAACACAGCTAGAACATCTGCAGCAAACAGTAAGTAGTACAGAAGCCAGCCAGGTTCTTGTGAAGATCAGTAATGAAAATTCGAAACGTGAACGCTGGGCTGTACGTCGTTGAACCATCCTAAGATCTGATGAGTTTATTCAACGGTGCTTTGGGTAGTTCGAAAATAGCCTTCGTCGTCACAACCACATTGGGCTCGTTCACGCTTTGTTAGTCGGACTCGCGAAAGCTGGACGGCTTCCATCCGCCACGGAGAATGCGAGGAGTGTCATGCGGGAACGGGTCGCGAGGCGGCGAGAAATGGGTCTTGGCGACATGGATGAGGATTAGTGTGGCACGACTCACGAGGGTAGCAACTCCACTCCACTCCACAGCTCGCTCTTTCCCCGTCTCGGTCTTTTTCGTGAAATCATATATTCTACACTTGATCTTTGAGTTAGAATTCCGACCACGCAAGTGTCAAGCTCTGAGGAGGCCGTCGCCGATCGTTGCCGGGTAATAGCCACTCGATGGAAGTCCCGCCTATCATGATACCAGTGCTAGAGTTTCGTAACTATTCTCTACAAAAACAGTTCGCCCTGGCCCGGCAACACGATGTTCCGGTCCTATCTTGGTTGATCACGGAGGTCCGTACGTGGCTCGTTTGGTGCATTTTGATGATCTTATGTTCTCAAAAGTGACCACATGACCCCCTAAGCATGCTTTCCGGCTTCCGATGGAGCCTGATCATAATCATATCGGCCGCAGGGCAACAACCTTGCGACGATCCGACGCTAATGCCGTTCATTTGATTCCATTTGGAGGCTCTTAAGTACAGTTACCTCAATCAACAAACGTACCCCCACTATGTCGCTTACGATCGAATCGACCGTCCAGTTGACGTCAGGTCTTTAGAGTTCAATCCTGTTCATGATCCTTGCTGACGGCCTAGCGGCCACTGGCCCACTATGTAGGACATGCGATGCCCCTTCTTGGGTTTGGCGTGTACCAAAATTACAACACACGACCGTCCGTTCTAACAGCCTTTGCAGCCGGTTATAGGTATGTGATCGATCCGTTACGAAGCACGGTCTTTCAGCACCCCAGCCATCTGATTCGCCGATGCTCATAGGCATGTCGACTCAGCCCAGGCATACAAGAACGAAGCCGCAGTCGGTGAAGCCGTCAGAGAGAGCGGTCTCGAACGAGGCGACGTATTCATCAGTACGCTGCGTGTGCGTTCAAGCGTGGCTCATCACGACACTTATTGCTCTGCATGCAAGCCACCAAGTGTATTAGTAAAACGCACGGTTATGACAGCACCCTCAAAGGCGTCGACGGATCGCTCGCACGGTTTGGTTTTGGTAGGGGCATGGATGTTCGATCACGTCAGTTTTGGCAACTTACTTGTGCTTTCTGTCCATCGTCGCCTCTCGAAAGATTATATCGACTTGTTTTTGATCCACGATCCATTCTCTGGCACGGAGCGACGCTTGGACACCTACCGAGCTTTGCTAGACGCCCAAAAGGCAGGGAAAATCAGGACAGTAGGGGTGTCGAACTAGTCAGTGTTCCAAAAATCCGCGTCCCGATTCTTCGATTGACTCTGGAATCTAGTGGTATCAAGCATCTCGAGGAAATCAGAAATGCGGGGCTGCAGATGCCTGCTGTCAATCAGATTGAGGCATGTTCCGTTGTTTATTGCCCTCGCATGAGGTAAAACTTCTTTCCCTGTACGTAGCTTCACCCTCTGTGCCAGCAGCGGCCTATTGTAGATTATTGTCGCGCCCACAAGATTGTCGTGCAAGCGTACTGCCCGATTTTGCGCGGGCAAATGGACCACCCAGTGATTCAAGCGATAGCAAAGAAGGTTTGGACTATCATCACCGCGCCGCACTAACGCCCTCATGCCTTCCGTTGCACCAATCTAGCACGGACGAGATCCCGCTCAGATACTTATCAGATGGTCCTTGCAGAAAGGGTGCGTTTTTCATCCGATGGATCATTGTTGGGGGAATGTATCAGTTTTGACCACTCATTCTTGTTCCCGCAGACTTGTTCCTCTTCCCAAGTCGGTTACTCCCAGCAGGATCCAATCCAACGCAGACATATACGACTTCTCGCTCAGTTCTGAGGATATGACACTTCTGGATAACATGGACGTTGGGAAAGCAGGCGCTATCAGTTGGAACCCAGTTGATGCACCTTGAACTCCAATACAAATGACGGTTGCGAAGGTCGGGAAGCGTCATGTACCGCCTTCATGTGTCCTGCTGTATGCTAAGTTCTCTGAAGGACATGTCGTAACAAACTCGGGCAATGAACCGGATCATGTTAGCACCAAGTTGTTCGTTGTTCGTTGTCCGTTGATGGAATGGCGTCAGCGGCGAGTATGTCATATCAACCAGCCAAAGTCTCTTGTCGATGAAAAATATATATCCGGATTTTAGCGCTTACGTCCTACCGTCAAGGACCGCGGAAGACGAACAACCACCGCTTGACCGGGCCCCGGTTGCGGTCTTCCGAGTTGGTTCCTTCTTCAACGTGGGGTCTTACTCGGTCAGGGATGTTGGCGAGCGGGCATGATAACGTTTCGGCCAGGCATGTCACCAAGAGCCTAGTTGACGAAGAAGTAGAAGCCACCCAATCACACCAGCTTTGGCGTGATAGTATCCCCGCCGAAAGATCTGGATCTTGTACCTCGCTCTCGCCACAATCATTACGGGAACTGTTAACAAGACTACTCAGTAGTCCCAGGTACCGTATCTGTTGATCGGGCTTCTCCTGGGCGGTAACCACAGCGGCTTGGAGCATGTGGACAAGACATGTAAAGGCATGATATCATGTTCGGTGTGTGTGGAAATGGTTGATTCGGCGACTGGAGGCAGGGTAGCGGTGAGCTTGTGAACGTGATCAAGAAGGTGCAAAGTAGTAGATCCTCGGACCGGTTTGCCGGATGTTCGGAGTGGCGGTGCAACATCTCTTTTGCCTTCCCTTTGCTCCCACAGGTCGTTCAGATCCAAAGTTCCTGTCTGCTTCTCGTTGTTTGTGTCACAGTGGAAATGGACGTCCTTTCTCACTTTGGAGAGCTTGATGAACTGATTCAAGTCATTTACCAAGGTTTTGAGCGATTTATCGTCCTGTCCGCAGTCAGCGAGTCCTCCTGGACTGTACACGTCGGTTTGAGTGGACCCGGAGGGAGGTGGTGGCGTGGGTCATGGTCAGCACGAGATATATCGCAGTTTGTCGTCCGTCCAGTGGTTCACTCTCGGGGTTTGATTGGCACGTTCACGGCTACTTTTCCTGCAGGGTTCAAAGTCGAGCTCCCAAGTGCTGGAAAGCTTCACTCACAACCTGTCCGAGGCATTCGTGAATGGTGAACTACGTGTCGGCGACTGGGCACCCGACGAAGGTGCGACGATAAATGTAAATTTGGTGTTGGCTTTCGAGTCCCCCACGCATTCGTCAAAATGAACGACCACCATCCCCCTAGCTCACGTTGCGCCCTACGTCGAAAAAACCGGTACAGATCTCCCTGGTCGAGTTGTCCGCCAAGGAAGCGGCGTCTCATGCGACGATCGTCTTTAGTGCAGTATGAAACATGGACTGTCCATTCCTGAGCAGTGATGACGCTTGACCAAGATTGCCCTCCGAGCACAATCTCGCAAGTGTCGATTGAACCCGCCCTCGTTTTCTGCCCAGACTGCCGTCGTTGCCGGTCCATCATGCACTGGATCAGGATCAGGTGCGTTTAACGGATCGCAGAGGTGTTTCAGAGATGAAACCTCGGACCTCTTGCAGCCACCCATGTACACTCTCCGAAGAAGGCGCACGCCTCGGAGCATTCAGCACCACTTCAAGCGGAAGACGAAGTGGGAGCACAACGGAAAATCAGGTCATTGGAGGCAGAACTTGCACATGTCAAGGCAGCGAAAAGGGTCAAATCACCTTCGAGCGAGGCAGAGCCGAGTAGGTTACGAAGCCCGCATGACGCCGCTTTGCCTGCTGACCTCCACGTGTCCTCCAACAGAGCCATCGGCGTCTACTCGGCCAAAGGGAGCGTCGCTAGCTAATCCACAGAAAAAAGCACGGAAATATCAGGCGATGGAGTTTGAGAGTGACAGTAACTAGGTGCCGCGCCTCTCGTTCAGGTTCATAGCTATTCGTCTGAAACAGTTAACTGCCTTGATCACGGCGGAAACGAGTTTCCCACGATTTCTGTGGTACGACTGTTAATCGGATGGATAGTCCGATTCTGAGACTACGTCAAGCAGAAGAGACTGTGCTTCTAGCTTCCCAAGGTTGCGAATACGCCTCGTATGAGAAGTAAGAAGTCGTTTACATACCTGGTGTATTTCATACAAGTGGGGTGTTACATAACCTTGTTCGGTCGTAGCCCTGTGTCCGAGCCGAGACTGTGCTGAAATAGGATCCGGGGTGTCACGGCAATTGGATCCATACACGTTCACAAAACGCGAGCTACTTCATCGTTTCTCCACCTCGCCTGTCCTTGCGAATACCCTCAACCTGAGACCACCATGTCTTACATTCCTCACACTTTACCCGCACAGGGAGATACCACTGCTAATGCACTCAGTGTCGAGTCCATGTTCGCGCAGATATTGGGCGCCGTGCAGAAATCGGTGCGCTGCCACTTCTCTGGGTCAAAGAACCTCGTCCTTGACAAGGGTATCATAGCAAGCAGAGATATCCGAGCTTCGCCAAGAATGCGCTGACTTGAGGCTCGCCAACGCAAGTCTCGAGAAACAAGTTAAAGAGGGCTTAAATGTATGTCCTTTGAGGGCACTAACTGTGATTTTGCCGATTGAACGGCCTGTCGGCAGAACCACAACGTCAACGGAAATCGTATCGCAGCCACCTCAGGCACTGTGTCGCCCATCCTTGGGAGTCCTCAACTCCGCGCAAAGTCCCCGTTCCTTTCTCCTCATAACATTCCCACTCTTTCGGCAGTACCCCCGGCACTTCTCGTGCCTTCCCCGCTTGGAGACAACGCTGTAACTCCTATCTCGTGTGCGCAACGTGACATTCCAGGATTTTATGTCGTCATTCCTGCGGGAGGGGCTGGTACGCGCCTCTGGCCCTTATCCCGAGAGGAACACCCAAAGTTCCTCCTGGACCTGACTTTGAAAGGAAGATCTTTGATTCAAGCCACCTGGGATCGGCTCCTACCCCTTTCTTCTGCGCCCCGTACAACCGTCGTCGCTGGACCTGGACACGTCAAGTCTATTCACGAACAGTTGCCGGATCTCCTCACTCACAACCTCTTTTGTGAGCCTGGGCCCAAGGATTCTATGGCAGCGATCGGTCTCGCAGCTGCCGTCCTCGCAAAGAGAGACCCCGACGCTGTAATTGGATCTTTTGCCGCCGATCACATGATTTCTGGTGACGAGGCCTTCCTTTCTGCGGTTGCTGAGGCGGTCGAAGTGGCAAAGAAAGACTATCTCGTCACTATCGGTATTGCACCATCACACCCATCCACTGGGTTCGGTTACATCCGTCTCGGAGATAAGTTGGGCATCAAGCAGGCTCCAAATGCGAGACTCGTCTCAAGCTTCAAGGAGAAACCAGATGCCCGCACCGCTGCTGCCTACATTGGCACAGGTAATTATCGATGGAACGCTGGCATGTTTGTCACGAGAGCAACTGTGCTCATGGACCTCCTGAAGGATTACAAGCCTGAGCTACACGATGGGCTTCAGCGGATCGCCAGCGTCTGGACGGACGAAGAAAAGCGTCGAACGATGTTAGCTGAGGTGTGGCCCTCCCTCGAGAAAATTGCTATTGACAACGCTGTCGCGGAACCTGCTGCTGTGGAGGGCAAGGTGGCCGTCGTCCCTGCAACCTTCGGTACGTTCCGTGGGATTTGACGGATCAAAAAGGATGCTTCTCTGACGTAACTTCCACCAGGTTGGGATGACGTCGGTGACTTCTCTTCTCTCGCGGACCTTCTTCCTGCAGAATCCAATCAGCCTCGTGTACTTGGCGATGGTGGCTTAGGTACGTGCTCCGTTTCGTAGCTGATATCGCCACCAACATCGTTTTCCCGCAGTTCTCACCGAGCAAGTTGCCGGTGGGATTGTTGTCCCTGGGTCCGGACGGCTGATCACCTGTCTTGGAGTCGACGATCTGGTTATTGTTGACATGCCAGACACGCTTCTCGTCACGACGCGTGCGCGCTCCCAAGAAGTGAAACGCTTGGTGAAGAAATGTCGTGACGCCGGATGGAAAGCCTTGCTTTGAGCTCCGGGATGCTTTTCTCGTGGAACCCAAACGTGTACCGCTGTGGATCTTACATGTCTCCTTTT
>QGOH01008754.1:18669-33552 GCA_003313155.1 Boletus sp. MG95
CTTTTTTTTTTTTTTTTTTGGCAGGTGAACTGTGTGGGTCGTACATTTCTTGTATTCCTGTCGTTATCCATCCCGTCGTCCTTGGAGAGGTACCCTAATGTTGAACCTGCTTTGCTTGTCGTCTTGCTGCCAAGTGTCGACCGTAGTGCCCTGTGTCCCCTTGTAACCGCAGCTGGCTGGTGTATGTATGTGTCTGTGGGCTGTCATCTTGACCCCACAGATCAAGGACTTTACAAAGAATCAATGTTAAATGTTTGTGAGAGGATTGTATAAACCTTGAAGTTTCAAAACAAAGTGGCTGAAATATGTACTTTGAGAACATACATATAATATGTTCACTTCTAGTCTGCTTAAGTAATTACTGATTGCTTTTGGAAATAACCCTGATAATGTCATTAATGTGTCTGCATCTAGCTGGGAATAAGTTAGAAAGGCTCTAAAATAGATTAGAATAAGATCAGAGTAAATGGAGAAACATTTGGAAATTTATCAGGAAATAGCATAAATAGGTTTTACTCTACAAAGCAACCCCCTTCCCCCCTCAGAGACCATTTATCTATCAAAAAAAGTGCTGCCTAAGATGACCTTTCCATGATTGTGTGATTGATTGTAGTGTATATCTACTGTAGGTCCCTCTATACTATAGTATGTATATTAGACCAGGGGGGGTGTTGGACATACCAGACATCTATATACTGGATTAGTATAATAGTTCACATGCTCTCATGTATTTACATTCAGACTCAGCTAGTCTGAGTTCCAATTGATCTTACACTCAAATCACTACATTTTTGTGCAGCCATCACTCATACAGGTATGCCTCCAGTGTAGTACAACCCTGCCAGTATACTATATCCTGGTTTCAATAAGTTACCTGCATGATTCTTTAGTGAGTAATGTACTGTATGTACATATGTAAGATGGGTGGAGTGCATGCCATGGTAAGCTAGGAGTGGCAGTGCAATGGTGCCTCAAAGAAAAGGGGGTCAACTCATTGATTCATTGGAAATTTCTCATCTCCATTCTAGGATGTTTGCAATTGATTGTAACACTCTAACTATACAAGAAATGATACTCTCCAGCAGCGAGTTCGTGATCATCGAATCCTAGATAAAAATCTTGGCAAAGTACGCCCTCACCCCCTCAACACCGTGCACGATGGCACCCACGACACCATCAGGCCTGACCACCACCACCTTTTTCTCTCCATTCACTGTCAAGTACCCCCGGTAAGCATGTCCACCGCGGTCGATGACAACGTCCGCCAGCGCTACAGTCGCCCCATCAGAACCCTGCGGAAGGACGATCACCGGGCGAATCACGTCCACAGGATACCTCCTCAGCACTTCGAGGATGTCCGTCGACGACGCCGCATCCAGAGTATCCGTGAACACGAGCACCGTATGATAAATCGGGCTGAACACGTCGAACAGCCTCATCTCTGTCTCCGCTCTACCGGTAGCGACGACCAATCCCGTCGCGTCTGGGGCCCTATCGCCCGCCACCAACACCCCCTCATCCAATACCCCGTACGCGTTCACAGGTTCGGCATGCGTGAACTCGTCCAGAACAATCGGGCTCGTCCGGCAATTCACACCGAGCATGTTCATCCGCTTTTCGCGCTCCATGGCGCGCTCGATCGTCTGCCCTCCGAGCATCTTGTGGAGAATGCCGGTGGTGATGTTAAGCATTTCTGCGATGACAGGGAGACGCTCTAGGGTATAGGAATCGAGGAGGGTTAGAGGGGAGAGACCTTTGTGGACTAGGGAGAGTTTCCAGGCCAGATTGAGCTGTTGAGACAACGCTATCAGCCAAGGAGAGTATGCCACTTAGAAATACCCACAGCATCTTGGACACACGTGTTTAGTCCTTGGCCCCCGGTAGGACTGTGAACACTGAGAAGCAAGATTAGAAAAATTTTGTATAGTTATGGAGAGTACGGTCCACGTACTGGGCAGCATCTATAAGTTATATTAGTGAGCGAAGGAAAAGGTTACGTGAATGTCTTACCCCCAGCAATGAAAACTCGACCATCACCAAACCTGTCGACCATCCTGATGTTGGGCCTGTCTCAAGTCATGTAGGAACGTCGAACCTGCCCTTACAATATAGCTCACCGGTACTCTGACAGAAAGACGACCTTTCTGACATTAATTTCATGTCCCGCTAGCTCGGACATGCATTTAAACATTAACTTTTCGTCGGCGATAAGCTGCTTTGGATCATATTCCTTCGAGGTCAGCAGGAACTGGAAACCGTCAGGCGCTATTTCGTCCGTCGGGCGCAGCATAAGGCTGCCCGAGGATTAGACACGGTGCGGAAAGGCATGGGGAAACCGACACTTACAAGTTAGACGATCTGTTGCCGAGGAAGTGCCAGTGCTGGATGCAGTTTCAAAAAATTGTCCCATCTTGAATATTCGATAGACAAGCAATCACGCGTACCTTTCTGTCGAGCCCTTCGATCTCTAGGCAGATATCTCCAACAACAAAAGAAATATCTTGCTTAGTCTCGCCGTGGAACGTCAACCCGAGTTGTTTCCGAGTGACTCCTAGCAAAAAAGACTCAGCATGCAAGAAAAGGACTGGTCCATAGAGGTCACACCTCTGGCACCATCCACTCCGATAAGATATGAAGCCTCGAATGTTTCAGAAATCTCTTCACCGTCCTTTTTCTTGACCAATGTTGCGAGTACGCGCTCTCCGTCGTTTTCAAACGACTGGAGTTCCGTTCCCAGCTCGACGAAACAGCCGTACTTTTCAAGGTGAGAACGTAAAATACCTTCCACCATTGGCTGACCGAGCAACCTCGGGTTATTCTATAAAACATACAAAATTAATCATCGTCACAGGACAGTTGAAGTACACTTACATAAGGAATCGAGGGAGTTGGGTCGTTGTGAGCGAGCATCGCAAAGGTCTTGGTGGGCTCGAGCGTGCCTGGCTTGTATTCCTGTATAGGGAGCACTGGTGTAGTTCTCTGATAAATCTCGTGTGCGCGGAGAAAGTGGAATACTTCAAAGGTACGGGGCTATTGAAATAACAAGCCACCAAACTATCGATCAGCATACGTCGGCATGTGGTGCATTATATCGGGGCTTACCCAAAGCCCGTGGGCGCGCTGACTGATGTGGTAGTGGGGTTCCTTCTCGATGATTCGAACGGGAACATGGTTCTGCAACAGTGTGAGCGCAACGACGAGCCCAGATGGCCCACCACCAGCCTAGTGCACCATGCGTCTACGTTATCCGTCCGTCGATCACACGAAAAGCCAGAAATACTTACCACAAGTACAGGAGCAACAGAAGGCGTCATGATGGTGAAGCGAGTCGGGGGTAGGGGGAGGGTTAAAGTTTACGATGTGAGGACGCTTCGGGCCATCGCAATCTATAAGTACTTCCCGCAAGCTATAGTTTAGTCAGCAACATTGATGTAGGGCAGTGTTCTGCCAGTGGCCGCGCGGCGACGGCCAACCTGTGACTTCGCAGAGGTATCTTAGTGACGTTGATGTGTAGGGCGTGACCCCATGAAAATTCATAGTTGGACGAGTGGTAGTGACACCTTGACGCAAATAGAGGGACTAGTGAGCACTGCCACTCTGAAAAAGCGGGTTGCCGTCTGGGGCACCCAATTCATATAGCAGCCTAGGAACTGGGAAAGAACTCGTTATCTTCTGTGTACTGAGCGGGGATACAAGGGTCTCGATCCAGCTCAGTAATCACCACTGCACACCTAGATTAGTATATTGCAGGGGTCCACTCACCCAAAACCGGGACTTGTAAGAAAAAAAACAACAAGGATATTGAACGCCATGACAACTTCTGCTTGGATCATGTTGCATACCATGATGGATCGACGACCGCAGTACTTGCGGTGTGCATGGAGATAGTGACATCATGACGAACCCACCGGGCTTGCCTCGAGTGGAGTGTGCTTTGACGATGCAGTGCCTTATCTGATGCCGATCATGGTAGGATGGACCGGACCTCTCGAGCACAAGTGAGACATTCATTTGCCGTTGCTGTGGCCATCTCATGTGAATTTACGCACACGCGAACGGTGACCGGTGACCGGTGACTGACTGAAGCCCTTGACACCATCGAGCGAGTCGAGCTGAGAGTAAACGGATGATCGATATTTTCACTGACAAAATGGAATGTGGAAAAGTCAACTGCAGATTGAAGAAAAATCCCGCGCCGGACGCCACCGGGGACTTGCACTTTGGAACAACGAACCACCTCCGCGCCGCAAGAAAGAGGGTGACTACGCGTAACACTGTGGAAGACGCACAGGAAGAGGGGTGCTGTGATCTCTGGAAGGACCGGGCACAGTAACTTGGGCGCTTTGTCCACTGGCAGGTGTCAAACTTGCTCCTTTGTCCATTTTAGCGCCGATACCATGGCAGTATATACAGTGAGTTGCGCCCATTTATCGCGAGTGGACCATGACGAGTCGCTTTGGCCGTTGTGGAAGGAGCTATAAAGGACTCGGAGCTGACTTGGAGATGGACAGAGCAAACAGGACCACAACAACGTGGACCCACACGGACCTACTAAAACGGATCTCCCAGCGCCTGTCTTTTTTCCCGCTCTGCTTCATCGACGCGTCTCTCACTCAAACCACATCTATCTTCCCCTTCTCCCTTGTCTGCCCTTGTCTGCCTTCCATCACCCGTCCTATCCAGCGCCTTTCCTCTATCACATGCCCCGCCAAGATCGCCAACCGCTTGCTGCAGGCTCTTCTCGACATCGCGAACGCAAGGTCCAACCACCACGGCCGCCAAATGCATGGATTTTGTACCGTTCTTTTAAGTTCGCCGTGATCCGCCAGAGCCAGGAGCGTTTGTCTCAAGCGTCCGTCTCCAAGATCATCTCCGATATGTGGAAGAAGGAAACGGAACAGGTCAAGCGACATTTCGAACGCATGGCTGACGACAGGAAGGCCGAGCATCAACAGCTATACCCCGATTATCGTTTCTCACCCCAGAAGAAGGAAGAAAAGGTACGGGAAAAGGAGGACCGCAAACAAAGCCGCCGAGCGAAAAAGTCCAAAGCTCGTGACGCCACACCTGCAGACGTGGACACAAACCCGACTGCCACTATAGCCGCTTCCCCTCCCATGCCCTACATGCCCCAACCTTATCTTGTTCCTGGTTATCAACCCAACATGGTCTTGCCGCAACCCCACATGATCCATTATTTACCCGAAGCGTACTATGGTCCTGGTGGTCCCTCTCCTCCAATCTCGGCCGCGCCATCGCCCGCGCCGTGTGAGAGCTCTGAGTCACCCGAAGTGCAGTCTCATGCAGAGGAAAACGTGGCTTCGTCCTCATCAAGCCCGTCTGCTCGACCGTCACCTTTCTCTGAGTCGCGGGCATCTTCCTCTTCCTCACAGCTACCCTCGAATTCACTCTACTTTTCCTCTCTTCCCAGCTCCCACCAGCCGTCTCCCAATCCGTACGCAACGCAACCACTCCCTACACTCTTCCAGTCCTCTGCGCCCAACGAACTACCCCTAGCCTCACCTCAGGTACAACTCCCATTAGCCGAGAACACACTCGTTCCAACAGTACCAGTCTTTCCCACTCACCTGTCAAGTTTCGACTCCCAAAATTCCGAGGTAAGTTTCCGTGCAAGTGATGAATCTCTGCCTCCTGAACGAACTTCTAGGAGGTTGTAAATTTCGACATCCCGATCAGCCAAACGCAGAGCTTTACTCAGTTCCCACAAAGTCTCCGCGATAGCTCGTCGTTAGACTCCCTCCAAGGGATGCTCGCAGGGACCGACGAAAACGGTGTTTTCAATTTGTCAGATGTTGATACTTCCGACCTCTTGGCTCACCCCCAGGGCGACTTGGAGATTGGCATGGGACTCCCGTCCTCAACTGTTGATTACAACAAGGAACTCTTCGCCGATTTTGACTTTTCTGTGTTTCAGCAAGAGATGGCTCCCTTCACGGAAAGTGGTTCGAGCTCCACTGTAGTTGCTGCTTCTGTCGAGGAGGACCTTCAGGCTCTCTTCCATGCTACCAACAACCCCGACATTCAGGAGTATACGACTGCCCGACAACGTCAGCCTAGCGTTTTTACGCAGGATATGATGCACTTTTTCAATTTCGACGCTGCGGAAGGCTCTATCGAGGACACCTCTTCTATCGTATCCCCCGCCCCCGTCCCTACCACAGTCGCTCCGCAGCAGGTGCGCCTCCAGAATACTCAGCATGAAGTGGCAATGCCCATCTTCACTCAGATGACAAACGCGCCAACCGTTACTCCTGGTATCCCGTACGTACCGCCTGCTGGTGCAATTTATTCATCGAATCGTCGAGTGGCGGGTAGCTGGAAGCCATCCTTCGGCATCCCTCCCTCGCAGGTGGAAGAACCCGTCCAGTCCTGGACCCTCCCTACAAACTGAGTAAGTTTGGCTCAGCGTCTTCCAGTGGCCGTCGTTCCAAAATCGACCTACCTGCATCTGTTTCATCTCACGATCCTAACGTCTTCCCGGACCTCAATGGCCCGCCGCTGCATCCATCGTGCTATCTCATCGGCTTGGCTTGCTTTCAGTGTGTATAATTTGATCCGCTATATTGTTTTCTCTGCTATCACTCCCCGAGGTCATCTACACGGTGTTGCAATCACCCTAAAGACATGCTCTATATCACCTATCGTCCCAAACCAACCTCATCCCACCTTAATGATTCTTTATTCTTGGACTTATTTCATATTTCAATTATCGCCTCTCAACACCCGCATTTCGTCGATCTCTGAGCAACCCTATCCCCATTCCGCATCCCCATCCTGCGAATCACCTCTCGGTGATTGCTTGACACTATCGCACCTGTGTTTCTATTGATACCATACCACACAAATTTTCTTCTTTATACCGGGCCTTTATTGCTTTCCGAGGTCTTGAGCTTTGATATTGGTCAAATTTCCCCCTATCATTTTTCACGCCGAACTGCCTTCATTAAATAGCGCTGGCATGCTTTTTTTTCTTCTTCTTCTATCATTGCAACTCGACTATTCCTCATGATATGTACCGATAGTCAACAGAATCGCATTTTTCAAAACGAAAATGGAAAATGGAGAGTGGAAAATGAAAAATGACATCTGAACTCGAGCGACCGTTTGCACTTTACTCGGTGATACTAATGCGTCCCTGGAGGAAGGCGAGGTGTCATCAGAAATCTAGAAACGGTTTCCATAGCTAGCCTCCGAGCGTTCGTGCACGTCAACGTGTCAAATGACAAGTAACGTCCTATTCGTTCGAATCACGACTCGACTCCCCTCGGACTGTCACGTCAGTCGAGAGCCGACACAGGCCCATGATGTGACCAGATAGGGCGAACAATGGAATAATAATAATAGTAATATAGAGTACGGGATGCTTCCCTTTGAGTGGGAATGCGGCAGCGGCAGTGGGGCTGTGCCTGGTATTGTTCTTGTTTCATTGGCATTAATCTTGTTCGGGGTGCGTCGCTTGTCCTCCTCGGAGGGAGGACGGGGTCATAGGGTTCAACGGGAACCGTCGGGGCCCGGGGATGTTTTCATTCCGTTCAAGGAGGCGTACATACTTGCTCGCCGGCGGTACAAATACGCGTTTACTGGGCGTGATTGGCACGATGCATTGATAGTTTTGGTTTTCGAATAGCTTGCCGGGGGGGGTGGGGTACCACGACACGATCGTGAAAGCCTCCAGAATCCCCAACTAGGACGCGACGCGTATCGCACGAGTACGATCAAAAGACAGTCAAGATGCCGAACCTTTCACATTTGAGCAATGAGCGCGTCGCGCGTTGCTCGTAGAATATGAATAACGTCAGCCCGTGTATTGAACGCGTCGCTAGGAAGGTTATCGTTCCTTGATTCTACCCGCACATACGTTTTTGGGAGGACAATGGAGAAGCCTATCCGAAACAGCGGCGAAGGCATGAATTTTTTTTTTTTGGGTCGGGAGCGGTCGGCGACAGGTTCTGAACTTGCCGGACGGGCACCAACATTCGATCCTGTAGAGTACGCTCGTGTGTCGGAAAAGTGCAATCGCTCCGGTATTAGATCTGCAGGGGTCCGATTCATAGATATAATGCGTGGGACTATGGGAGACCCATTTGGCTGCGTGTTCGTTTTGGATCATTGGCCCCTGAGCGAGTCGTAAGCAGTTCCAAACCTTGTCCGAGTCGCATGTGATTGCTGGGCAAATATACAGCATGTTGCTGTGATACGGACGAGGCGGACATGTGCATGACGTTTCACTGGAAAGTTCCAATGCTGCAACGTGCACGGTAGTAATATATCCACGACTCTGAGTCGTGTGGAAGATTGGGTGGGCTCTGAGTATCACTGGTTTTCACGTGTATATGATTAGTACGAGCCCGGTTCAGAGCTGTGGCGGTAGAAACGGCATGAGGGGCGTACTGAGATGGTCGCGCACTCTCATGGCAGACATTTTATCAACTCGGTGGGATTAACTGCCTGCACATTCCCGAGTGGAGTAAGAACAAGGAGCGAGGGAGAAACAAGGAAGTGGGCAGTGCCAGTGAGGTTTCATCGACCATCGACCGCAGACCCCAAGGAAAAGGCAGAAACCGTCTCCGAAGCACTTCCAACTATTTCAGCGGAATAGATCATCAATTTTTGTCCTTCTCGCGACCGCCAGTGACTTCGGAGTCGACCTTTGGAGTACTAGGTATGTTCGTGATGGAACATCATTCTGGTGTTGCATGCACTTCTGGGATTTACTACTATAGGCCCGGTGGCTCGGCACTAGCAGTGGCCCGTTTGAAGCAATTGTCCCCTTCAACTTGCGGGTTGTCACCAGCAGGGTATACCATGAAGTCGAAGGTAGGTCCACCTACGACATCAAGGATGGGGCTCCCGACGTTCGACGGTTCAACGGCGTCACGCTCCATTGGCGGACAACGCGTGTAAAGGATTAAAGGTACATAGCATCCGACCCCTTGTCTGGTGACCAGACTATCTGACCCCGAAGTCGAGGCATTTCAGCCCCAAGTTGAATATCTGACTGCATGGAAGATTAGGACTGGAACGAGGAGTTACCCCATACCAGTGATCTGGCTGCCACGCTAGCCAGAACATAATATCGCGCCTTCAAAGAGCCAGCACTGGACGTGCTTTGGTCAGAATTACCCGACCCATCCGCTTTAGCATGACATATTCCCGACGCCAATCGCTCGGAGAAACCATACTCCCTGTCCTTCAGAGCACCATGCATTCAAAAGGTCACTCCTCGAAGCTGAATTTTGGATGGGCTACCCTCTGAAGTTTTGCCCGTCGCATCTGGATCCTTCTCAACCGTACACTCATGGAGAGGCGCGTCTTGATGAGTCCATCGCGATGCTCCATAGTCCTTCCCCTGACGCACTCTCCCCAAACCGCCGATTCCTTTCCTAGAGCTATATAAAAGACAATTTCTTTTGGCGCACGTTGCTGCCCAGCTATTGTGAACACCTCACCTCAATTTCGGACGCGCAGTCCCCTCCAATATCGGAATATCAATATCCTCGACTCCGCTGGGATTTGGGAACCTCTGCTGACATATTTTCGATTCAACATGCCTTGCCAATACATGGAGCTTGACAACATCATCCCAGACCACGTCCTTCGTTGATTCGGTTCCACACCTGTCGTTTGTACTGAACGAGGAATTGCCAGACCGGATGCTCCGAACCTGCCGTGGTGCAAGATGGCATCCGGGTGCGCCGTTGCAAATCTATTCGCTCGTACCCGACTGCCGGCAATCAATGAACTCATTGTCAGATTCACCCTCATCCACCCCAGTATCCTGAGCGGTGAAGTTGGATTGGACCATTACCCACCCTATGGCGACTTGTATCCCTGCATGGCCCTCGGCAACCTCCGTCCTTCGAGGGTCAACCTCGACTAGGCTGTAGGCCTGACAGACAACGATCTCGTAGAGACTGGGGTACGCATCGCCACACCTCGAGGAGCTTCTCGTCAATCATGATTCGGGCTCACGCTCTCCAGGAGGGAATCACCGCTCACCTTCCACGGACTCGTACGACTCCTCCGGACATGCGTCGCGCTGCGCCATTTTTTCCCTTCCCTTCGACACGCCGACCTCGACCTACACTCCCATCTCCAGAGGGTATCGACGTGTCGTATCTCCCACGACAGCTGGATCAGGCCAAGCCTGCCGATTCGCCGTTGAAACTGGGGATGGTTGTTGGTGTGGTGGACGTGTTCGCCGTGATTAGATTCTCGCGCCGTCTGTTGTTCGCTTGGACGCGCTTTGCGATGGATGTACATATCCCCACGAATGTACCCCGAGACCAGACAATCGTGGTGGGATGTGGATACTCAAGTCAAGGCAAGGCATTTATGCCAGCGCACCCATGGACGATGATGGGGGCAAACAGGAATTCGCATGAGGGTGCTTGTACTCTATTTCTTGAATGGGACTTTATTTTTGTCTTGTTTGAACTTTCGCACTTTTCCTCTCTTTCTGTTGATAGGCTGTTCACCGGAGGAAGTAAGACCGCTGATTATAAGTGACTGTGTCAGCGTACCAAGGAGGGATTAGCCACGTTTCCTTACAATCCCCTGCGCTATCGACGGATGTTTGTGCCGAGGCCGTCAGAGGCCCGGGGTAAGCATGATTCAAAAGGTACTATACGGCAGAGCAAAAGAATGCATTTGATTGCTCGTGCGCATCCTCGGACAGTGTGTACGGGCGCTATTCCCGATATCTCGTACGTCCCAGCGGACGTTACATCGATTTTTAAAAAAAATGATACGTGATCCACGTCTTCAAAGGGTAACTTGAACGCCATTCTCATCCCCCTCTGAATCTTGTGATGGCAGGTCCCATCTATAGATTGTGGCGTTTAAAGTTGTGCTTTGACCACGAACGGACCGGGGCGAACATGAACGGACATCTTGGTCGGCCGGGGTCTGATTGGGACGACTTGGACTGGCGAAGGAACGACTTCAACCTTCGGGAGCACTGTATGGAGATATCCTCTACAGGCGTCTCGCTGGAGGAGATTAGCAAGAGTTGCATCACGGGCACCGTGGCGCCAAGAGCAGACGAAGACGACGAGTAAGGGAAGGAAGAGGGCGACGGATCGAAAGAGCGCACCTGAAGAGTCCAGTGATGGCGATAGATAACAGAGATGAGCGTGAACAGAAGCTGAAGGGAGGAAGGCAGTAGAGGCGCACTAATAGGGGGATAATGGTGATTCAAAGAGTAGACTTTCCAGCGACTTACACGAGTGTTGAAGCTTTTCTACTGGCTGCCGCGTCGGCGTCGTCGTCTTGTCGATCTGCGTCTCTTCAATGACCAGGGAAAAGTTGAGACAAGTTGAAATCACGTCGACTGTAGCAGACGATGGGTATACTGGAGGGACGGTGACAGGCCTCACATCCATCCCCAAGGCTTTTTACATGGCGCCGCATCTGTCGGGAAAAATGGGAGGAAAGCTATGCCGTCGGGCACGATGCGGTGGTTGGTCTCAGGCGGAGGAGAGGTCCCGCAGATCAGGCAAGGACCATGCCACTGCGACATTCTTGCTAACACCGTGTTCGTACATTCACACATCTCCTGGTATGCCTACACTGTACTTTTTCATGGGGATGCAATGCCATGCGTCTCAACTGATACGGACACGGGGTGACGGAACACGAATGCGTCAGTCAGCGAGACGGACCAACAGCTACGGCAGACGATACAACGCACCAGACTCAGAGCGTGAGCATCAGGACGAACTCTTTCCAGGCGGCGGTATGCCCAGCCGCCTATGCCTCTCGTCGTGCTCTCGCATCTTGTCCGTGAGCTGTCGGAAGAGCGTAGCTGTTGCAGAGTCCTCCACAACCGGGTCCGGGAGCTCCGTGAGTTTCTTCATCTTGAGAAGCACCTTTTGGCGTGTTTCGTGATCTGCTTTTTGTTGGGCGACGAGAGCGCGGACGTCTTGGATGTCCGCGTCCGTCATGGGGATCATTGTTGGTGGGCGACGGATCATTTTAAGAGGAAGGCTGTTCAGGCGCTTGGTACCAGTCGCCGATGGTAGTGACTAGTGATGCTAGTGATGGCTGTATTGCAAGGTTGAATGAATTTTATTTGGCTCGCTCGGAAGGACACAGACGCCATTTTCTTTCCCAGTCCAAGTAACAAAAAGCTGTAGACTGTACATTCACGGATGTCGATAGTCCCGAAACTTGAAGCATTCCCGGGTACCAATTGTTGAAGACGACTCATCACTCTCTTTCACAAATGTAAGCTCCATTGATTTATTATGGCGTTGGGCATGACAACTTCGTGTGTATCATAAAACCTCCCTAAAGGGTGGAAGCCTAGTCCGGATATTAGATGAACATATACGTAGTTTCGCCGGAGGGTTAGGCGTAAATGGAACGAGGCAATAAAGCCCGACCCTAGTAGGGTCGAGTGCTTGATGGAGAGGCGCCGCGTCACAGGCGAAACGAACCAACTTCACCGGACGGATCGGTGTGAACTCGAGACCGGAGGAAGGACAACCGAGAGCCCGTGAAGCAACAGGCACCATGGGATGACAGCCATAGCCAATCATTCACGCCCACACGAGGCCGCCATTCATACGAGCTTGACACCAGCAGGCCTTTCCAAAGAAACCCCGCTACTCACGGCCGCACTCCTCCCACGGTGAAACGCCAGTGCATGCTCCACGGCATCCATCAGAGGTTTCATAGCCTGTATCATGTTGTAAATTAAAAATCGCACGACGTAAAAAAGAGACGCAGAAAAGGTGTGTGGAAATAGGGTGGAGAGTGTAATGAGGAGCTCAAGGCAAGAAAGAAGCATCCACTCACGACGATGACCCTATTTCCCTCCACCCCCTCCAGGACTGCAGCCCTCACGAGCGCATTAACCTTTTCGTGCGTCTTGCCGAGGTACCCTGCCATCTTAGCTACCTTTGCCGACCGTTGTGCGGGCGTGGAGGCCGGAGTAGGGTGTTCGGAAGGGGGCGGGTAAATTGATGTCCAGAATTGTCGGAGGAATTCATTGGCGGCTGTTTGACACGTCGTGAGTTGGCGAAAGAGATCAGGAGGAAAGTCGACTATCGAGGGTAGAGCGAGTGAGAAACGTGCGAAAAATGGAATTGAGATGACACACATACATTTCCTCGTCTTGATATCCAACCGCGCGGCGACGTTCTGCGTCATAGACAACAATGCCGCATCGCCGGACTTTTTCTCTACTTTTAGCTACCAAGGTCTTATTGAAGATCAGTCGAACAACAATGCGCAAGCAGAGACTCACTTGACCGAAACTGCCTTCCCATCCGTTCACTCCGTTCAAAAGTTCCTTGAACGCATTATGTACATCGGCTACTTCTCTCGAGTCCTCTGCTCCGCCACCCGCACTCCCAACTCTACCCAATTGCCCCTCGAAGTAGCGCTGTCGGTCTTGCATTTCAAGGAGGATGCCAGGGGAAGACTCGTGGTTTTGGAGATCGTCGTATTCGATTTCAGAGAAGGGGTTCTGTGTACATTCAAGTAAGCGATGCTTAGAAGTGTATAGAAACTGCTTTACCTCCCCATTTCCGCCATCCACTCGTCGTCGCTTACTCCGTGGCGTATCTCCTCTGGCGACAGGGGAACTAAGGAGGAACACAGGCAAGGAAGCCAGCAGAACTTACAATGCAGAACTGAGCAACCTCTCTGAATGCTCGTTGAATTTACGGATGAGTGGGAGTGCACCGCGCTGACGGCCGGCCTGCATGGTCATATCTTTCTCGTTTCCGGTCTATGCGTCTGCATTCAATATCCCTAGTCTCACTCGCCAGTGAATCGTCTTGGCTCACCTCCCCGTGATCCTCGAGTGTGGCGCCAAGATTGATGTATAAATCTGAGACTTCGCCTCTTGGTCGTCTAGGTTCCAACTCTAAGCCCATTTGAGCATTAGCGTCCGGTAGTTGCAAGTACTAATGATACAGACCATCATCGTCCTTTTCGAGATACTTGTCAAATATTGGATCCTCCTTAACAACATGTTGCGTCGCTGAAGAACGAATGGAAGCTCGATGTGCATTGAACAATTTGCTCTGAAAGTAGCGTTTCCAGAACTCTGCTTCAGACAGCTAGACGGAGGTCAACACTACACATGGGCTTGCGCGAGGAGCCATCGGTCACCTTGTTTGGTACGTTATCATTATATGCCTTTGCCACCACTGGAAATTCCTCGAATATATCATGTACGAGTTGAGGTGTGATGACGATTTTGACTTCTCCGCCCTCTACTGTTTGTGGGCGGGGGTCCACCAGTTGACCTGGACGGCCACGTTTTTGGTTTTCTGTTGCTGCTTCTGTAAGCAGGAGGTGCTATGTAGATCGAGAGCGCGTCATGTCGCAAAGATCGGCAGCGTCAATACAACGTTGACAGACAAGGACGGGCAAGATGGGCATCACACATCACGACAACAATGCAAAAACAGACCCACCTCTCTCCCTTCCCAGAACTCGGCCTCGGTCACCTGACCACTCATGACGAGGTCCTTGTGCAACGCCAACAACTCTGGGTTCGCCAGCAGAACCCGCTTTCTCAGTCTAAAATCCGTCGCTGCGTCTTGTCCTGACAGAATCGGCGTCCTTCCATCGCTCACGACAGAGGTGGCACGCGACGTCGAGGCTCTCGAAGCTGAAAGTGCAATGGGCGTCGCGGCTTTCGAAGGGGTCAACGTCGAAGCGGCCGTCACGGGTCCTTTGGGTGTCTGCGCTGGTGGGACAGCAGCCCCAGCGTTCGTCGCAGTGGCCAGGATACCGCTACTGCGATTGCGACTGATGATGTTAGTCAGCTCCGTCTTGAACGTCTCCCTCTCCAAATAAGCCACTTCCTGGGGTGTCGCTGTGAACGTAAAGTTGTGTCCCGCA